>ML778290.1:188374-199717 GCA_009831015.1 Picea engelmannii
TAAAAATGAGATAAGCAAGCTATAATGAAAAAATGGAATTAACTCTATCCATCCATCAAATCATTGTCGAAGAGAACCCAAATAAAAACTATGTTCTAGTCTAATTAAAACTTTGTTTTAAACTTAACTATAAAATCATAAAAGAAAGCATAATCTAATATCTAATTGCACATGGGGTTAGTCTAGAGATTTGTAAATCTGTTCCTAATCTACAAGATCAATACATGTTAACACATCTCATCATTCCAACCTGCAAAAGAGAATCAAAACAATTAAACTACAACAAACAAATTAACACAATAAAAATATGCATGTACAGAAAAATAAAGAAAACAATTAAATCATAAAATGCATGAACAACACAAAGATCATTACCAGACTATTGATGGGCCCCCCAGCAAGTTGTGTTCACTCCCTAAAATCACACCACGAGATCAGCAAAAGGAATTTGCCATTAAAACGCAGAAACACAGTTTTATACAATTCTCGCAATTGAAAAATGCAAAAACAGAGCCAAAATCGTTTTTGGCTCTAACACACGACTTCTTCTACTGCTTAAAAATTATCTGACCACCACAGTGGTATTTATAATGTTTGCAGACCAAGTAGTTGATCACAGGAGGTTCGAACCACTTCTAAAATTGGAAAATTTCATTAATGTTGCCCTAACTGCCGAAACAGAGCAAGCCAATAATCACCTACCATAACAACCCAAAATCGAGTTGTCAATAGTTCAGTAGCTAGAGGGGATAAGGATGAACAAAACCAGCATTCCCGATTCGCCCATCACTGGATGCCAATACCATAACTGCCAAGTCACCCTCCATTTTTGTGCAATACGTAGTGCTGGAAGGAGTGTCGGATCGGGTACCGGAACGAGTGTTGGAATGAGTGTCGGAGTGAGTGTTGGAAGCAAAAACGTAGTGCATTTTCACCCTGTAACATCAAAAAATGTGAATCAGATCCTTGGAAGCGTGAAAACATGATAAATTATGCTCGATACAATCATTAAACATGAATCATATGTACCTTATGTCGATCATATCATTTTATCATAAAATTCTTCAAAAAGCTCCTTCAAAAGATGAAAAACACATATGTACATGTGGCAAAAGTGCATAATAATCGTCATAAAAGTGATCATATCTCGGGCCTAACATAGCTTCAATTAAAATAAGTATTATATGTACCCGGAATGAAGAGGAACCTTGTCTCTATTTATGCCTTGGAAGACAAAGGCTACAAGGTTACTTTCTCAGAAGGAAGAGTTCTTGCATGGCACAAAGACTCTCATATAAATTATGTCAAGGTAATTGGTGTCTGAGAAAACATCTTGTACGGATTAACCATTAAACCAGTCCAGGCCCTACTACATGACTATCATATTAAGTGAGCTATGGCATAGAATACTATGTCACATTCATTATAGAGCTCTCCCAGCTCTAGGGAAAATGGTAAAAGGTCTACTAGAAATACAGATTCAACATAATGTGTTAGCAAAGGTTGTGCCCTTGGAAAAAACGTTAAACGATCCTTCTCCAGCAGTGACAATAGATCCAAGGAAATCTTGGACTTAATACATTCAGATGTGTGTGGGCCAATGCATGTTGCATCTCTGAATGGGTACTTATACTATGTACTCTTCATAGATGATCACTTTCAGAAAACTTGGATTTACTTTCTGAAGAACAATGATGGAGTCCTTGCAAAATTTCAAGAATTCAAAGCTCGGGTTGAGAACCAGACTGGAAGAAAAATCAAAGTATTAAGATCAGATAATGGAGGAGAATACACCTCAAAATATTTCAACAGGTTTTGTATTAAAGAAGGGATCAAGAGGGAGTTCACACTTCCTTACAACCATCAACAAAATGGGGTTGCAAAAAGGAAAAATAGAACTATCATCAAGGAAACTAAAGTAATGATACATGACCAAAGTCTACCTATGACTCTATGGGCAGAAGCATGTATGACAGCAGTGTATGTTCAAAACAAAAGTCCTCATCAGATCCTGAAAACATTACTCCAGAAGAAGCCTTCACCGAAGTGAAGCCTGATATTGGACACTTCATAATATTTGGGTGTCCAGTAAATTTTCATGTACCCAAAGAGAAAAGATCCAAGCTAGAAGCTTCAGGGAGAAAGGGCACATTTGTAGGATACGGTGAATCCTCAAAGGCATATCGAATCTACATTCCTGGTTAAAGAAAAATTGAAATAAGCAGAGACGTTACCATTGAAGAAGAAGTATCCTTCCAAAGATCCAGAGAAGCTCAGATGGAAATTGATAGTGAGACAATACCTTCTCTCCCTTCACTAGTTCAGAGGGAGACGGACATTATTCCAGTTGATCCAGTAGCTCTAGTTGTTCCAACTGATCTAGTTGCTACAAGTGACATACCAAGAGATATTATAGTTTAACATAAAAGGCCTGCTTGGGCCCAACAAACTCTACAAGAAACAAAGCGACATAAATCCCCTCAAGGAACAAATAGAGAGAGCAAGAGACAAAAGATATTCTCAAGCTACCTTTCATCCATGACCCACATCATTGACTCAGATCCATCTTGTCATGGATAATCTTCAGGTGAACAAGTATGTCAAGATGCCATGACTGAAGAATATCAATCTATATTGAAAAATGATGTATGGGATATTGTTCAAAGACCAGAGGGAAAGTCTGTAGTGACTTCCATATGGATTTACAAAATCAAGCATCCAGCTGATGGAAGCATTGAAAAATACAAAGCGATATTTTTAGCTAGGGGGTTCTCACAAGTAGAGGGAGTTGACTATGACGAGACTTTTGCTCCAGTAGCCCGATACACCTCCATTTGTTCTATCATTGCACTAGTTGCTTCCATGGGTTGGAAGCTACACCAGATGAATGTAAAGACAGTCTTTCTCAATGGTGAAATTGAGGAAGAAGTTTATATCGAGCAGCCAGAAGGATTTTTTATGCACAATGAAATATCTCATGTGTGAAGGTTGAAGAAAGATATATATGGTCTAAAACAAGAACCATGTGCTTGGTACAAGAAAATGGATGGATTTCTGATGAGTTTGGGCTTCAACAAAAGTGTTGTTGATCTAAACTTATATCATCACATTCATGGAAATGAGTGTTTGACTTTGGTCCTATAAGTGTGTTAGAATATGAAATATTGCATGCTCGTTTTACCATTGACAATAATCTTTTCACCCAACCATATGCGGAAGCCACCCTCCAAGCACCTTAACATTGACAGAGAATCATTCTGAAAGCAAACCCTAGGCTAGATAGCCATACAAAGGGTAGCACACCTTTCCCCAAGTATAGTGCATTAACAAAGGCTGATCAGATGTTCCAAACCCTAGCCAAGAGATAGTCCAATCCAAAACCTAACTGCTAGTTGCAACAGCTGCACCAGCAGCTCTCCTTCAAACCTGCGCAGAAGACTACAACTGCACTGCACAAAATTGGCTCTTTGCAACTGCTGAGATGTGTCAAATGAGAGACTGGCGCCCTGTATTTATAATGGTTTTGGCAGACTTACTGGGGTCGAATTCTCCTTCTGGGTACCTGTCTGTTCAGTATATTATTATTATTTATGACCGACTTCTTCTCTTGAAGGCTAATAACCTAATATAAATTATCCTCTTGAACCGACAAGTCTTCTAGGGTTATTAGCCAACTCATTAGGGTTTCTTCTTGCTTTCTGGAGTATTCTACTCTCATCAGGTTTACATGTGGAGGTAAATACTTCCTATAGTTACCATAATATCAACACTCCCTCCTAGCTAGGGAGGTATTACAGGTAATGGTCTTGAGTAGAAAACATAACATTCACCCGGTAGCATCAACATAGTTATATAGACTAGATTATGACTAGATCATGAGCACCATCATCATCATCAACTGCATCATCTCTTGAAACCATACTCTATCTGAGTAATCAGACATTATGCTCACTCCACAGAGTGATACAAGAGCCATTCTTCTAATCTAGAAGAGTAAATGTTCTGAACCATTTTCTATCTGGAAAATCTTTGTTCATCATTCATCTGGATGAAAATTATTTCCAAGAAACTGTTGATAGTCTTCAAGGCAATCAGAACAAAATAGAACACAACTGTGTCTATCCATAGTAGTACATAACTACAATCAAGTGGTACACTACCACACCAAGTAACACACAAGTACTTGATCAGCAACGTATAGTCACGAACAGTGGAACATATCCACCACAGTAGTATACATCTACTGTCATACAGTCTTCATAACAAATGTTTGATAGCAACCTGCATAGAAACAATGTTATGATATAAACTGAATCATCTGGGACAATATTTCACTCACATCTGTGAGATCTAAAAGAATATTTGCCCTCAGTGTAGAACATCAACAATGGGATATCTCCCCTATTCTTCTAAAATAAGGAATAATGATTGTTTCTGATTTCTGAGCCTGGACCATTCCTCACCATGGGCCATTCCTCCTACACTAATCAAAGTGCACCCTGGAGAGAATGTATAAACCCTAAGGAATGCTTGTCCCTAATTGTTGAGCCTATACCATTCCCCACTCTGGGCCATTCCTCCTACACTAATCAAAGTGCACCCTAGAGAGAATGTATAAAACCTAAGGAATGATTGTCCAGACCATTTCCTCTGTTAACCACAAGAGGAAAATATTGTCCTGTATCAACCTCTAAAACAGACCATTCCTCATGTTAACCACAATAAGAAATCGTTGTTCGGTGAGGCGGGCCAGTCTTATTGAGTAACACTCAAGAAGAGATACTTCCCTAGACCACTCCCCATGTTAACCACAATGGGAAGTCATTGTCTATGATATATCAGCAATCTGGACCATTTCCCATGTTAACCACAATGGGAAATCGTTGTCCGTCAGAAATCTCAATCCACTTTCCGAACAGGAAAGCATCTGTCCAAGATGGACTATTTTCAATATTGAAAATGAATGTCTTCAATAATATTTTCAGTGCTCCCTCCCAACCTGGGAGTCATCTCTTCCTTTTTCAATAAGGAATTCGTTTCCACGAGCTCCAACTTGAGTATGCAAACTCTTTCATCTTGGATAGAATCTTGGATAATGTAATAATGTAATGCTTGATTTCAAATGTACTTTAGTCTGGAACACTGTGAAGGCTTCATGTAGCTCTGAACAATAGATTATATCATTGTTGGAAAAACTGGAACATATCCATGTGGCACTTCTTTTGTCATCATGAGATCTGATCTACTGAGTAATCATCTTGATGTTTATAGGAAATATTCACCACGCTTCTGCTGTGCACTGGAGGTTCTCCACCAAGTTATCTTCTTTTATCTGCATACAAGGGTCTCTTTTTGGTATGCCTCAAAGTCTTGAGATTGCTCTTTATTCAATTTCTCTGGAGAACATTCTTTGCATTCATTTGATGTAGAAATCCAACTCATGGGTGTTGCGGATGATATAATGACTCATGTAGAGATAAGTTTGGTTTACTGGAACAAGTAATCATCATAGTCTTCTCCCTCCATCTGGGAGAACCTCTAGTTTTGGATCTCGCAATGCTTTCATTCATAAGTCTTCCATACACTGTTCTTCATCATGACTTTCAGTTCCTCTGCTTGATTGATTTTATTGAGTTTATATCAGGCTAACAATCTTGTGATTCTTGATACAATGACTGGTTGTTTTGGATTCTCTTTCTTTCTAGGAATATTCATGTGTTTCTTTAGTTCACGGGTCCATGGAGTTTCTTATAGATTCCATGCCCTAAAGATTCCATCATAGGATCACGAATGTCGATGGACAACCAAGGATACTTTAAGGCTTCTCTTTGAATAATACGTATTGTCTTTCATGGCTGCTAGCATGGATATATACTTCATCATCTTCAATGGATCATAGGATTATCTCCCTCCTAATCCTTGCTTCATGTATGAGTGCATATAATCAGCTCCCTCCGTCTAACAGAGTCAACGCTTCCATCTTCATCCTTATTGTCTTCTGCAATATATAATTGGCTATCTTGTCTAACAGATTCCACGCTTCCATCTTGTTGTCTTCTACAAAACGTCATAAGTATTTTTCCAAGTTCCTCTCGATTGTTGACTTCTTTCTGTCTTTGCTTCTTCTAAGTCTCTTCATGATTGATTCGGCTTATCTTGCAGTAAATTCTACATGATTTGTATTTCATCCTTTCATGTGTATTTATCTAATAATATCCATTCTTATCTTGTTGTTCTTCCATAGGTATAGTTCTTCTTGGAACACATTATCTTCGAAGAGATAGATATACAAGATATGTAYAGAGGCGATGCAAACAAGAYACCTACAAGAAATAAGAAGACTTTTGTTACCTTTAGAAGAAGAAGTTTCTTCCATCCWGTTTAGTCTTCTTTGTAGGTTACTTTTCTTTATAAATTGATGCTTCGTGTTTCTCCTTCCTTTTCTTTAGCTCGGGACAATGATTCTTGTAGTGACCATACTTTCGACAGTTGAAGCATTGTACTTTTGATATGTCTTTCTCTTGATTTGGCTTCCTCCTTGAACCAAACTTCCTTTTGTTCCTGAAGTTCTTGAATCTTGTTGTGAAGGCTTGATCATCATACTTCTTTTGGGATTTCTCTTTTGCACTGATCCTTGATTCTTCTTGAGCACAGCAAATCCAAAGTTCTTCAAATGTCGGATACTCCTTTCTTGTGTTCATGCTTGCGGAAAATGCATCCCACGTCTTGGGAAGACCATTGAGTATTATGTTTACCAACTACTTTTCTGAGATGATCTCTTCAATAGCTTGTGTTGATCTCTTAACTGAGAAATTCTCACAAAGTATGATGTTATGTTGTCATCATCATTCATCTTCATGTCACGAAGCTCATTCTTCAGACTCATTACTTGTCCAATGTTTCTGACTGAGAAGAGGCTTGTTAGGGAATCGTACATATTCTTCGATGAGTCAAAATGGGAGATGTAGGGTATCAAGTGGCCTTTTATAGATTCCACTATATACTCATAGCACTGATATCACTGTCTTTGAACTTCTCCATAACTGCAATGTTCTGTGGTTCCCTCTCTTTTCCTTCTTCAAACTCTAGCTTCACGATCTTTCCTTTCACGATATCCATCACTTTATTCTTGGCAAGGATGAGGTCAATCCTTGTCTTCCACGCTCTGAAGTTAGAGGCTTCATCTAACTTGTTCTATGACTTCATAGAATAAGTCATGGTTTCTTTGACTTGGTTAAACCCTAGATTTGACCATAAACTCAAACATCACGTCTTGGCTTGCTGAGAGTATCAGGAGATGTGCTAGGCTAGAGTGCACTAATCTATCCGCAGATTAGGTCAATCCATTCACTTAAGGTTCCTCAACAAGAGGATTAGGGTTTCTGCAACTGCTCCTGCTAGTAACCCTGGCGGCAGTGTCTTGGAAGCTACTTCTGCTAGTAACCCTAGTGGAAGTTCCTCAATGAGCTCAATATCCTAGCGGCTATGTGTCCTTCCAGCGTTTAGACTGAATGAAGGAGGTGTGGGCCCATAACCTGTTAGAATATGAAAGATTGTGTGCTCGTTTTACCATTGACAATACCCTGGTCACCCAACCATATGCCGAAGCCACCCTTCGAGCACCTTAACCTTGACAGAGAATCATTCTGAAAGCAAACCCTAGGCTAGATAGCCATACAAAGGGTAGCACACCTTTCCCCAAGGATAGTGCATCAACAAAGGCTGATCATATGTTCCAAACCCTAGCCAAGAGATAGTCCAAGCCAAAACGTAACTGCTAGTTGCAGCGGCTGTACCAGCAGCTCTCCTCCAACCCTACGCCCAAGACTGCAACTGCACTGCGCAAAACTGGCTCTTTGCAACTGCTGAGATGTGTCAAATGAGAGACTGGCGCCCTCTATTTATAGTGGTTCTAGAAGACTTATTGGGGCCGACTTCTCCTTCTGGGTACCTGTCTATTCAGTATATTATTATTATTTATGGTCGACTTCTTTTCTTGGAGGCTAATAACCTAATATAAATTATCCTCTTGAGCCGACAAGACTTCTAGGGTTATTAGCCAACTCATTAGAGTTTCTTCTTTCTTTCCAGAGGATTCTATTCTCGTAAGGTTTACACATGGAGGTAAATACCTCTCGCAGCTACCATAATATCAACAAAGTGGTTGACCTTTTCCTCACTGGTTCAGAGAGACTCATTGTTGAATGCAAACAAGCATTGACTGTTAAATTTGAAATGAAGGATTTGGGCTTGATGCACTACTTCTTGGGACTAGAAGTATGGCATAGGACAAATGAGATTTTCCTAAGTCAAGGAAAATATATTGTGGAGATATTGAAAACATTTGGCATGACAGAATGTGAATCCATGCCCACTCCAATGGTGATGGATTTTAAGAAGATGAGTGATATTAATTCAGGAGAGGTAGATCCACACTTATACAGACACTTGATTGGATCATTGATGTATCTGGTTAACACCATAACGGACATATTCTATGCAGTGAACATGCTTATCCAGTTTATGATCCAATCGAGAAAGACACATTGGATAGCTGGAAAACATGTATTGAGATATTTATGAGGCACAGTTGGTTATGTCCTGAGATATGCCTCCAGTGTAGACTTGAGCCTGCAAGGATATGTCGATGCAGATTGGGCAGGAAGCACAATGGACAGAAAAAGCACCTTCGGTTGTTGCTTCGCTTTAGGGTCTGCCATGGTTTCCTAGTGAAGTAGAAAATAGAGCTATGTGGCATTGAGCACCGCAGAGGCAGAGTACAATGAATTAAGTGTAGAAGTTTGTGAAGTTGTGTGGCTTCGCAAAAATCTAACTGACTTATTTGATCATGAGATGGATCCTACTACTATTCATTGTGATAACCAAAGTTGTGTGAAGCTCTCCGAGAACCTTGTGTTTCATGACAGATCGAAACACATCGAGATAAAGTATCACCATATCATAGACATGGTGCAGAGGAAGACAGTACATGTGCAGTATCTTCCTACTCATGAGAAGATCACAAATATATTCACCAAACCACTTGCCAAGACAAAGTTCCAGTATTTTCGTGAGAGACTTGGCCTGGTGGATAATGCCTCCCTAGATGAGAGGGAGTGTTGATGATTACAATTGCGTGAGACATTCTCCAGGACACAAACCTGAGAGACAGCCCCTGAGATGGTTGTATGGTTCCTATATGATACAAAGTTGAAACGTAGAGATGGCCTCCTCCTTACAGAGAGTTGAGAAGAACTCTAGATGGTTCTCCTATTTAACGCAGTGAGAAACGAGATTTTTTGAGTTGGACATGCCTGTGGTTGAGCACAAGGTGAACGTGTGAATTCCCATGAGTTGGGTGCATCGCTATGAGACAGAGATAAAGACAATGTATTAGCCTCCTCTGAGAAGAGACTTGAGATGATGAACTCCATATGACTCTCATGTGTAATGCAGTGGAAAAGAATATATGTTGAGTGGACGTGCATGTGGATGAGCACAGGTAAACATGATCCTAGAGGCTAAGAACGAGTGAGTGTGGTTCTCTTGTGAGACGCATTAAGATAGAGATATGGACACCCCTATGGAAGTTCCCCTAGTGGCTGAGCACTGGTGGATGTATGCGATCCATTTCTATATTGTTCAAGAGTCAGACCTACCTGTAACCCTAATTCTAATGTAAAGGGTACAGGTTGGCCCCACCTTAATGTAATTGATAATTAATGTAAAACAAAATTAATCTAGTTATTATTAATTATATTGTGAGTTAGAGAGGTCAGCCTTGTTGTGTCGATAGACACTTTTGTTGACAGTTCAAGTCTAATATAAGTAAAGGTAGATTCCCCATTGAGGAATCATATATTTTGTGTGAGTTTGGAAGTTTTACAAGTACATCTTCTTGGGAAAAGTGTGCACCTCTCTTTGGCGCCAGTGTTCTAGGGTTTGCAAGCACCCTCTTGTGTGCTAGGTTTTCTTGGTGGTGAAAGTATTTTTCTTGAAGAATATAGAAAAGGATTTGGCTGGGTTTTCTTCCCTTGTTGAGAAGGGTTTCCCAGGATACTTCGTGTGTTCTTATGCATGGTGTTTCTGTTGGAATATTGGTTGTTGTCATTGATGTCAACCCTAGTCATGGGTTTTGGATCGCAAGATTGATGAAGGTATTTCAACATGAAGGACAATGTGCATGCAGATACAACACCCATGGATGGATAGTATACATCATGTTGTTTCCGATGGTATGTGGCACATCACATGGATCCTCATGGTTGAGGAGAAATGAATTTTTGAAGATGAAAAAGCAAATTGAAGAAGGAAGTACATGTAGGCCCTGAAGATAATTAAAGAAAATAATTAAAAAATAAGAAAGTGTCAGGTAGGCCCTAATGTTAAAAGGAAGTGACATAAATTCTATAAATACATGTCATTATACATTCATTTGATACACAAGTCAAATTTCAGAGGAAAACAGAAGTAAAGAAGACCGGATTTCAAGGGAGGATGAAGTCTTTTGGTGATGTGTTCTAAGGTATGTTATTTTCAAGTCATCTTACCATTTTCGCTATAATTTTTTTTCTAGAATGATTCAAATGATGAAATTTCTATGGTATTGAGAAGAAATATCAAGAAACCTGTGGTAAAAGTTTCATCTCTTGATTCGCTATAATTATGGAGATATACTCTATGGAAGATAGGGTTTTTGAACAATCCTGAATCTAGTCAATAAATAGGTGTTCCGGGTAAAACAGTCATAACTTATTAATATATAATACAAATGAAGTGGGAAAATTTTCATTGGAAATATTACGGACTGTAGTTTCTTGTGTGCGAGTTTCATAATCTGATGTTAAATATTGAGCATGGGGCATTCTGTACAAGTTCTCTCTCATGAATACACCAGAATTGAATAAAGTCTACAATTCTTCCTATAACTTCTTTTGGGGAGGATTCAAGGAGTGAAACTTGGAGGAGATTCAGAGAATACATTGTGTAATATTATCTACAGCATCATAGTTTTCCAAGAATTGAAGAATTATAGAAGTTGAAGAAGTCTCAGGAAGCATTATCGGGCTCTATCTAATGGTTGGTTGATGGCGATGATTTAATGTAAAGTTTTATTATCTCTCATATATTCTTGGGTGGAAGGAAGGGGAAAGGATGGAGAGTTCAACCCTCTCTTGATATTGGGGGATTCTATCTTCCTCTTGGAGGTTTATCCCTCCCTTTATATTTGGAAGTTGTAGCTACCTTTGGAAGTCACTACTTCCCTTGACCAATAACTATTGATTATTTCTCATATATTGTGCATGGTGTATTGTGGTGTATTGATGTAACTCTTATACTATT
>ML778290.1:231558-275271 GCA_009831015.1 Picea engelmannii
AAATGAATTTTTGAAGATGACAAAGTGAATTGAAGAAGGAAGTACATGTAGGCCCTGAAGATAATTAAAGAAAAGAATTACAAAATAAGAAAGTGTCAGGTCGGCCCTACTGTTAAAAGGAAGTGACATAAATGGTATAAATACATATAATTATACATTCATTTGATACACAAGTCGAATTTCAGAGGAAATCAGAAGTAAAGAAGTCTGGATTTCAAGGGAGGATGAAGTCTTTGGGTGATGTGTTCTAAGGTATGTTATTTTCAGGTCATCTTACCATTTTCGCTATAAATGTTTTTTCTAGAATGATTCAGATGATGAAATTGCTATGGTATTGAGAAGACATATCAAGGTACCTATGGTAAAAGTTTCAGCTCTTGATTCATTATAATTATGGAGATATACTCTATGGAAGATAGGGTTTTTACCAGTCCTGAAGCTAATCAATAAATAGGTGTTCTAGGTAAAACAGTCATAACTTCTTCATAGAGAATCCAAATGAAGTGGGACAAATTTCATTGGAAATATTACAGACTATAGTTTCTTGTGTGCTAGTTTCATAATCTGATGTTAAATATTGAGCGTGGGGAATTCTGTACAAGTTATCTCTCCTGAATACACCAGAATTGAATAAAGTCTACCATTCTTCCTATAACTTCTTTTTGGGGAGGATTCAAGGAGTGAAACTTGGAGGAGGTTCAGAAAATAAATTGAGTAATATTATCTACATGATTAGAGTATTCCAAGAATTGAATAATTATATAAGTTGAATAAGTCTCAGGAAGCATTATCAGGCTCTATGTGATGGTTGGTTGATGGTGATGATTTAATATAAAGTTTTATTATCTCTCATATATTCTTGGGTGGAAGGAAGGGGAAAGGATGGAGAGTTCAACCCTCTCTTAATATTGGAGGATTGTATCTTCCTCTTGGAGGTTTATCCCTCCCTTTATATTTGGAAGCTATAGCTACCTTTGGAAGTCATTACTTCCCTTGACCAATAACTATTGATTATTTTTCATATATTGTGCATGGTGTATTGTGGTATATTGATGTAAATCTTATATTATTGTTCATTGCTCATTGGATATAATTGAATAGTTTAAGTATAAGTTTAAAAATGTTTTAATTGTACTTGATATTGATTCACCCCCCTCTCAATATCAACAGTTTCTTCTTGTGGTCTTGGTTATTGCAACATAATTGTTTATGGCTTAAGTTAAATGCTAAAAAGGAACGAACTTCATGCTTAAACCTTGCTTATTGAAAAATAAACACAAGACACATACCCTTGGTGGGAATGTTTTCTCCATTGCCACCATTGCCAATGTTCTTGATCTAGATGGAGAACACCATACCATAGTTTGGCCAACTCATCTATAATGCCATACAAAGAGAAATAATGTTCCATTTGAGTTACCCAGCCAATGGGATCTTAGCCATCAAATTTGGTCACATCCACACGTGGAAGGAGTAGGTCACACTGAAAGTGATGGGGTTGAAAATTATGGGAATGAGATGAAGTTTCGCCTTCGATTTGCAAAGGTGGGTCAGATGAGGGAAGATCTGCAAGGATATGCAGCTTGGCACAGATCATCGTAGTGAAGGATTCAAGCTGGGTAGGGAGGTATTTTTTGAGGTCTTTTTTGAGGTCCTCTATTTTGGCATCGATGGAGGAATGCATGTTTTTATTGATGGTGCCAATATTGGCACTGAGTTGTCTCACTTCTTGTTGGGTTTCTGTGAAATTAGCGTGCAAGGAATTGAAGCGAGCTTCCAAGTCTTGGCTACGGGTGTGGGCCATGATGAAGAGGGAACACGAAAAGGGGTGGGTGGGACTACACATAAAATGGGTTATGGGTGAAGTGTATCACAACGATTAGGGCGACGTGTGGAATCCAATGGGGTAAAGCCCAAATAAGGGGGTCGGGTCCAAAAAATAAATTGTTGAAAAATGATAGATATGACTCTGATAAGGGAGAAGGGAGGAATCCAATGGGATAGGTCTCAAATAATAGTTCCAACGGGATCTGAAGAATATTGCAGTGACGAAATGCCCAAATGTTTAACAGGAAGAAATGTGTAGTAATTTCGCAACCTGAATGCAGGAGACATAGTTGTGCAGAAATAGATCTTGTATGTTATGTTTTTTGTTTCCATCCCAAGGGTTAAAGTATTCAAGGGTTCTACAGACAAAGGTTTTCCCTGTGTTATAGCTCTATGATATACATGTGGGGTCCAACAGTAGTACTCATCCCAATATCTCAAGGCACCAACTAAGGAGGCTAGACCGTGACCTTAGTCGTACTACCCGACTACCCAGGTACGAGAGAGTATCTTCCCAAGTGTTTTTTCGGTGGAACTATAGCAGTCAGGCGGCCGATCGTTTTATCTATGGAGGGATTCAAGAGATCTAGGTCGATCTATATACAGGTGTTGTCTGATGCGCTACCACTCGAAGGGGTACCAACAAGGGTTACAAGGGTGGCCAACAGATGTGCGCTTAAGTACCACTTGTATTTCTTGCGTGTATGAATCCCTAACCACTGGTTTATGTGTGTAATGACAGATCTATGTAGCTTAAAGACGTCAGAATACGTATCTACCATGAAAAAAAAATAAACCCAGAATTTTATGTCGAGGAAGGTGCTCTAATACCACTTGTAATATTCCAAATATAAAATAGTATGCAGAACATAAATAATTATCTAGAAATGGCAGATAAACAACGATATAACTAGAACAACACCACAATAATACCAAAATAATACCAGAATAACACCAGAAAGAGCACTTTGATTACTGAGAGCAATGTTCACTTGTCTCTTCGAGGGGGAAACCTCCAGCAGAGCAGAGCTCTATTGCAATAATATCCAAGACAAAACTTCCCATACCCTATACTCCTATTTATATTAAATATGTCTATCCAAAAGAACAATCTAGAGGAAGATCCTTCTAGAAATGGAAGCTTCTATTAGGTCTTCTTAAATTTGACTTATTTTTCCTTATTGCTAATCCTTATTAATATTGAACTTTATTACATGGAAATATATTATTCTACCTACGTGAGGGGTTAGGTCCCTAACAACCTATGATCGAGGGCAACCACCCACACACCTTATCCAGGCACTTAACCAAATCAATGGTTGGATTATAAAATTTGGCATAAAATGTTTTTCACGTCTGCATCTATTTTGACTATGGCCAATACTTAACATAACGTGAAATAACGAGGGTCATATGATCTTGATCAACGGTGGACTCGAAATAATATAAATTGGTTTTGATAAAAGCTTTGGATCCGAGTTTTTGTTGACTCTAGTCAACTTCCAACCAACCCCGAAATGATTTTGGACCGTCTGATCCAATCGACGGTGGACTCGAAAATTATAAAGTCGGATTCGAATTACACCTTTGGGTCCTGGCTTGGAAATTAGCAATTGTTCTAGTTCAATATATGAAATCAATTCGATCCATATGTTCATGCTCTCATTTTGATCTAATGATCAATGTTAAGTTCTAATCTTGACGATTCATGTAGCTTGTTCCAGTGATCTAACGATCACAGTGAAATTATGATGATTAGATGGGAATTAATTCACCAGTTTTCAATAATTTTCATTTGATTCAGGAGTAGAATCATATATTATTTGTCTCGGTAGTGATGGATGTAGATGAATTATATTTGGGCACTTAAGTTGACAGAATTAATGGAGTAGACATAAACACAGTTTGATATATGTCCTGGAGGGAAATTTTTAATCCTTGTCACGGATCGAAGTATTAAACCCTGTGACTGATGTTATAATAGCGCTAACACAATGATCTGAGGAATTAATTTGTGCCAAAGTTGTATTCATTGTTTCAGTAGATGGTAAAGACAACACATAACACTAGACAAAGTTTAATTGTAAAATTCTTCCATGATATCTTCAAGGATGAACAATATACTTTTTGTTGGAACATTGATGTCAATGCATGGACATTAATCAAGCTCTCAACATGGATATAGTTGTATACCATGTTAATGACCCCCTTTTGACATCAAATATACTTCATATGAAAAATTCTATCTCAATACAATATTACCTGTTTTATGACATTCATGTCAACTTCATAACATTATATCCAATATTGAGCATATTGACCTTCTTTGACATCAATGCCAACACCATGTCCAACGTTCTCCTCTTTTGGCATTGATGGAAACAATGTAAAAACCCCTTATTTCTTAATTGGGTTTTATTGTTTATCCTACCCCTTTGACAGCAATGACAGAAGGGATATTTCTCTGCTCCCCCTGAGGTTATACTCCCCCTGCCCATGTACTCCTTCTCTAATGTAATTTAATTAGAGATGGGGATTACCCCCAATTTATGTCTAAGGTATTCAAAAGTACTCATGGGTAAAGGTTTTGTGAATATATCTGCAATTTGTTCTTTAGTATCCACATATTCCACTTTAACAACTTTGTGAGTAACTTGTTCCCTTAAAAAATGAAATTTAATTAGGATATGCTTGGGTTTTTAGTGCATGACAAGATTCTTAGAAAGGTTTATAGCATTGTTATTGTCACAGTTAAGAAGAATTGGATGATCATATTTTATTTGTAAGTCTTCTAGATTTTGCTTCATCCAAATTACTTGAGTGCAGCAGGAGGCAGCTGCAATATATTCATCTTTTGATGTAGAGAGTGATATAGAGGGTTGTTTTTTACTTAGCCATGACACAAGACATTTTCCTAGGAAGAATGCTCCTCCACTAGTGTTATTTTTTTCATGCACACTTCTAGCCCAGTCTGCATTAGTATATGCAGTTAGTGTAAAGTATTTTGTTTTTGGATACCATAACCCAAAATCCAAGGTGCCTTTGAGATATCTAAATATCCTTTTAATTTCTTTCATATGTGTCTCTTTAGGCGCAGATTGAAATTTGACGACTAATCCTACAGCTTGCATGATGCCAGGTCTTGTTGTTGTTGCATACAATAGGCTACCAATCATTGATCTATACATGGTTTGGTATACTTCTAGTGATTCATCATCTTTGCTAATGTTGCATCCTATAATCATAGGAGTGATCACATGTTTGCAATCTTCCATTTGAAATTTCTTCAACATTTATTTAATGTATTTGATCTGAGATATGAATATTGTTTTGTCTAATTGTGAAACTTGTAATCCTAGAAAGAATGTTAGTTCACCAATCATTGACATCTTGAATTATTTTTGCATTTTTGTAGCAAATTGTTTGCTTAGAGGATTTAGATTACTTCCAAATATGATATCATCCACATATACTACAACAATAATCATATTTTGATTTTCAATTTTAATGTAAAGATTGTTGTAAATAGCTCCTCGTTTGTATCCTTGTTGTTGTAAATGATTGTCAAGTCTTGAAAACCATGCCCCGGGAGCTTGTTTGAGACTATACAATGTTGTTTTTTTTTAATTTGCAGACATAGTCTTTATTTTTTGATAACATAAATCCTTCAAGTTTTTCTATATAAACTTCTTCCTCTAAATTTCCATTTAAGAATGTTGATTTGACATCCATTTGATATATTTTGAAGTTTTTAAAACATGCAATTTCCAAGAACATTCAGATAGCTTCTAATCTGGCTACTGGGGAAAATGTTTCCTCAAAGTCAATCCCTTCTACTTGTGCATATCGTTTGCACACTAATATTGTTTTATTCCTTATAATTTGACCATCTTCATTAACTTTATTTTTAAAAATCCACTTGGTCCCTACCACATGTTTGTACTTTGGTCTTGGGACAAGTTGTCGGGTTTAGTTCTTCTCTATTTGATCAAGCTCTGCATTCATGGCTTTGATCCAATCTTCATCTTTGCTAGCTTCTGCAAATGTTTTGGGTTCTATTAGGGAGATCATTGTTTGTTTGGATTCATATGTTATTCCTCTTCTTGTTTCAACTCCAACACTTTTGTTTCCTATGATTTGACATTCAGGATGATCTCTTTGTACTCTTATTGATGGTGCTTTTGACTCTTGTCTTGGTGATGCTTCCTCTTCGTTTTCTTCTTCACTTTGTGATTCTTCTTCAATTTATTCATCACCATCATCATCTCTTCTTATTTCATCAACTTGTGAATTGTCACATCATCATCTCTTCTTATTTCATCAACTTGTGAATTGTCTTGATATTTGATTCTTCTTGATGTTAGAACATCCACTTTTACATTTTCACTTTCCACAATTTTGTGCAATCTCAAATTGTAGTATTTGTAGGCCTTTTTATTGGATGAGTAACCAAGAAATATGCCTTCATCTGATCTAGAATCATTTTTTCCTAGATTATCATCATCTCTTTTTATATATCATTTGCTCCCTAATACTTTGAAGTGTTTTATTGATGTTGGTCTGTCAAACCACAACTCATATGGTGTCTTGTCATGGCTGACTCTAAGTTGTGCTCTGTTAAATATATATATATATTGTTGTATATATTGTTTCTCTCCAATAGATATTTGGGAGTTTGGCTTCATTTAACATAGTTATGGCTGCTTCTTGGATAGTTCTATTTTTCATTTCAGCAACTCCAATTTGTTGAGGAGTTCAAGTTTCTTTTAATTCCATGAGTTTCACAAAACTCATTGAACTCATCTCGGGTAAATTCCCCTCCATTGTATGATATTAGGCACTTGATTTTGAGATCAGTCTCATTTTCAACATGTGCTTTGAAGGCTTTGAATTTTTTAAATGCTTCTGATTTCTCTTTAAGAAAAGATACCCAAACCATCCTTGTATAGTCATCAATGAATAAAATTAAGTAATGTTCACCTTGCATGCTTTTAGTTCTTGTTGGTCCATAGAGGTTAGTGTGAACAAGTTTTAATGGTTTTGATGTAGAGTATTCTTTTGTCTTGAATCTTACTCTTGTATGTTTTCCATGTTGGCAGTGCCTACAAATAGAGTTTGAAGGTTTAATAATCTTTGACATATCTCTCACAACTTCTTTTTTATTGACTTTTATCAAATTTTCAAAACCTATATGTCTCATTCTCCTATGTCATAGCCAACTTTCAACTATTTGGCTCATGCAGCATTTTTCTTCTTCTTCAATGTTTAAGATATAAACATTGATTGGTGTCCTTGGTGCAATAGCCACTAGTTTTCCTGAGTCTTCTTTTCTAATTTCACATTTTTGAGAGTCAAATATGAATATGTGTCCTTGATCACATGTTTGGCTCACACTGAGGAGATTAGGCTTCAAATATTCAACTAATAGCACATTTCTCGCTTTAACTTTATTATTTCCTAGACTGATTGTGCCCTTTCCAAGTATCTTGACAGAGACATTATCTCCAAATGTAATGCTTCATTTTTCTTTCCTTTTCAATCTAAGGAATTTGTCTTGATCTACAGTCATATACTTTGAACATCCATTGTCAACATACCATTGACTCCTCTTGTCTTTAGCATATAAGGCTACCTTGCACTATGTTTCATTTTCTTCCATTTGTTTTTCTTTTCATGGCTTCATATGCTTTTCTTCTTGAATTGTGGAAGTTTTTATTGGATGATTTGGTTGTCTACAATCACTAGATATGTGACCATTATTGTTGCATTTGTAGCATTCAACATTGTAATTTTCTAGTGGAGAGAATGAATTATATTTTTTATTCTCCTGATTATTATTAGTCTTCTTGTTCTTATAATCATATCTTTGAACATTTTTATGATTGTATTTTTCATAAGCTCTATAATGTAATTATTTCTACCCGAAATTATTGCAAGATAAGCAATAGCCAAGAAAGAGATGTTGATACCTTTTGGGGGGAGTTCTTCTTGTAATTGTATTCCTTCTATATTCATTTTATTTTGAAGGGAGAGCATATTTATGTTGAATAGAGTCGGTCTTTATTTTTCTTTCTTCCTTTTTGGAATAGCTTTGAAGGGCAGTTGCATAACTTCTTAGGTTTTCATCAGTTTGTTGAGATGTAGAGTTAGATCATTTGTTAGACTTCTTTTGATCATAACCTGGTCCTGACTTATTGTTTGATGGTCTTTGACTTTTAAGAATATCATCCAAGATTCTTGAATTGTTTTCAAATCTTGATTGGTTGTTTCCTTTCTCAAGTTCTCTTTTAAGAAAAACAATTTCAGCTTCTAGCTTTTCACAGTCTGGTTGTTTTTTAGTGAATTGTTTACTTATGACATATTCAATTCTTTTGGATTCTTGGAGTTGAGTCTTTAAGTCAATCATGACTTGTTCTGATTCCTTGATGGTTATTGAAACTTTGTTTTCTCTTAATTTTTGTTTTCCTTCATATTCTAATAGTTGTTCTCTTAATGATTTGTTCTTCTTTTTATATTTTATGAATTCTTCAAGAGCACTGATAAGTTCTCCTTAAAGGTATACTTCTCCTTCAACTTTAGAGTTCTATTCAGTATCATTAGAAAATTATTTTGAGTTTCCATGCCCATAAATAAAAAGTTATGTTTAGTCATCTTCACTCATGTCAAATGAACTATTATCTTCTTTGGAATAGAAGTTTTTCTTTTTCTTGTAGAAATTTATTTTGTTTCTAGTTTTGTTATTCTTAAGTTATTTATGGTTATAAGTATCTTCATCATCACTATCCACCTACTTGGGATAGGGACATTTGGAGGCAAAATGCCCAACTTTTCCACAGTTGAAGCACTTGAAGGGTAGCTTCCATTTATATTTCCCGGACCCTTTCTGGAGTTTCCTTATAAAATTCTCTTCTTCTTCATCTGATATGTTTGAGTGATTTTCATTTGGCACATGCTCATGGTTCTTTATTGCTTTTGATGCTTTGAAGGTTGTTTCCCTTTTTTATGACTTTTCTTGCCCGATTCCCATTTCATAGGCTATAAGAATCCCATGAATTTCATCCATTGTAATTTGTCAAGGTATTCTCGATCTTCCAAGGTATATAACTTGGCATCATATCTCATTGGTAATTATCTCAACACCTTTTGGACAATAATTTTTTCTTTTAACTCTTCTCCCAGTGCTCTGATTGAATTGACTATTTCATCCACTCTCTGAAAATATTCTACAATTTTTTCTTCCTCTTTCATCTTCAAACTTTCAAACTACCCTCTGTATGTTTGAAGTTTGGCTTGCTTGACTTTTCCATCTCTTTGATATATGACTTTAAGTTTGTCCTAGATTTACTTTTATGATTTACAGTGCATCACTTTAACAAATATAAGATTTGATAATCTACCCAGAATTGCATTAACAACCCTTGAATTATCATTGCAAAGTTTCTTTACAGCAGCATCTGAAGGTGCAGTAGTTGGTGCAGTGTAACCATTTACCACAGATAGTCAAACATCACACCCAAGATCCATCAAGTAATTTCTCATCCTTATACTCCAAAATGCATAATCATTTCCTTTGAACAATAGCTCTATGTTGGAGGACATTCCTTCTTGTTGATCCATTGGATTTCTCATAATATGCCTTCAAGTGGTTAGACTGTGATGAAGGAACCTACTCTAATACCAATTGTTGGAATGTTGTTCAATACTGAGGGGGGGGTGAATCAATATTACTTCTTTTTCACAAATTAAAATAATTCTTTAATTGTTAATTTATGAACCATACAATTTATCAACAAGAATGTACAAAAAACTGAAATTAAATGTAACAATCATAAAAATTATAATTCAGTTACAAGTTTTAGTTTGCAAGAGACACCAATCTCTCTTCTTTTGAGCACCAACTCAAGGACACACCAATCGCCTATTTTCCAAGCACCAACTCCCTATAGATCAGAGTCCAGCCTGTAAAGGACTCTAATCCTTTGTTTTTCAAACACCAACTTGAGGAAGTTGCAACTCCATGTTTCAGGCTTCAACCTATAGAGGACTCCAATCCTCCCTTGTTCATCCCTTGCACCCTCACTTCATGTCAATGTTTCAAATTCTTCCTTGGACTCTGTTTGTATTTTGATCTTATAAATTAGACCACAGAGACACTTTCTTCTCGCCATATATTTTTGTTTATATAATATTCTAACAGGTGTGAAATTGAACCATTGTGTGCTTCATACATAACAATGCACCTCTTCGTTTTGTTTAACAACAAGTAATGTTTGTCTTTTAAATTAGAATTAGTATCTTCCTCTATTAGTATTCATACATTATCGTGAAAGCTCTTCAATTAAGTGAAAGGGATAATTTGTCATCATAATTATGTTGATCAAACTTTTAAGAGTCGATCACAGGTATGGATCGACTTTGTTATTTCGATCCCACACTTTCGTTGCATCCCCAGTTCCCAATAGATCAAAATCAAGCTTTTACTTTGCTATCTTGTGCATTTTCCTGTACCTGAAATGGACAAGTGCTAGCTTGTGACCCCCCTTTGTTTTTCATATGACCAAAATGATGTGACCAATAGTCAAATACATAAGGCGCAAGGCTTGTTTTATGTTTTATCCCATAGGCACTTCATTTCACCAAATGATTGTATATCATGACCATGTGTTAACCCAGTTGGCCCTTTAACTCATTGCCACTTTACATATGACCTCAACCTGTGACTGAGGGCAACCACCCACACACCTTATCCATGATTAACCAAATCAATGGTTGGGTTATAAAATTTGGCATAAAATGTTTTTCGCGTCCACGTCTATTTTGACTTTGGTCAATACTCAAAATAACACGAAATAACGAGGGTCATCCGATCTTGATCAACAATCAAAATAATATAAAATGGTTTTGATAAAAGATTTGGATCCGAGTTTGTGTTGACTTTGGGAAACTTCCAACCAACCCTGAAATGATTGTGGATCGTCTGATCCAATCGACGGTGGACTTGAAAAATTACAAAGTCAAATTTGAATTACACCTTCAGGTCCTGGCTTGGAAATTAACAATCGTGCCAGTTTAATATGTGAAATCAATTCAAGCCATATGATCGTGCTCTCATTCTGATCCGACAATCAATGTTGAGTTCTAATCTTAACGATTCTTGTAGCTTGGTCCAATGATCTAACGATCACAGTGAAATTATGATGATCAAATGGGAATTAATTCACCATTTTTCAATAATTTGCATTTAATTCGGGAGCAGACTCATATATTATTTGTCTCGGCAGTAATGGATGTGGATGAATTATATTTGGGCACTTAAGTTGATAGACTTAATGGAGTAGACATAAACATAGTTTGAGATATGGCCTGGAGGGAAATTGTTAATCCTTGTCACGGATCGAAGTATTAAACCTTGTGATTGATGTTATAATAGCACTAACACAATGATATGAGGGATCATTTGTGCCAAAGTTGTATTCATTGTTTCAGTAGATGGTAAATACATAGGCATAACTCTAGACAAAGTTTAATCGTAAAATTCTTCCATGATATCTTCAAGGATGAACAATATATTTTTTGCTGGAACATTGATGTGAATACATGGACATTAATCAAGCTCTCAACATGGACAAATTTGTAGACCATGTTAAAGACCCCCTTTTGACATCAAAGATACTTCATATCCAAAATTTGTTTCAATACCATATTATCCCTCTTTTGACATTCATGTCAACTTCATAACATTATGTCCACTATTGAGCATATTGACTTCCTTTCACATCAATGCCAACACCATGTCCAACATCTTCATATTTGTTGATTTTAATACCATAGAGTATTACTGAAGACTTAAATGTTTTATGGATAAAATTGCCATGCTACTTGGTTCATTTGATTTGTATAAATAAGGTGAATATTCGATAAGCATTGGCATGTCTATCATTATGGATAAAATGTGGTTATAAGAAGGTATATATTATATTTATATTAATGTTGCTTCATATTTTAATGGCTTATAGTGTTAATGAAGAGTTAAATGTTTTATGGATAAAATTGGCATGTCAATGGGTTCAACTGACTTGTATAGATAAAGTGAATATTTTATACGCATTGGCATTTGTTTATAATTATCTATAATGGGGTTATAAGAAGATATTTAGAGATTTCTAATGGTGCTTCAAGGGTAAAAAGGGATATGGAAAATATTTGAGATATAATTTATTTCTCAAGTTATGTAGGCAAGTTTGTTTCCATGGCCCAATAATTTAAATATTCAAATGCTAATCATGAAGCATAAGGTAAATGATCACTTAAACTCATATCCCTCTCATATTTTGCATGTTTAGACGTTATGATTTATTATTTAAATTAATTAAAAGATGATCGACATTATTATTAATCGCTTCTCACCTCTATAAAAGAAAGATCCAGTGGAGAGCTATGGATCATCAAAGCCCCAAATACCTAGACTTGGCAAATTTTCAAAATTTGTTTTATGTTCCATTTTGAAATTTAGTCTTTCAAATTTGAAAATTTTACTTATCCTAGCAAGAGGCTCACCTAATGTGTGCTTTGCTAAGATGAAATTGACTTTTTAGTGGGTAGGTATAATCAATTGTGTGTTCATTTGTTGTTGGTCCTTTGTTATTATTGTTTTACTAATTAACTTTGTGAATGTCTAACATATTTCTCATAATACTTTTGATGTTTTTTTTCCAGGTAACAACTCTTGGGGGAAACCCCCGAGTACTTTCCCTCATTTTAAGGATGGTACCCAGGATAAACCCTAGATTCTTCAATGGACGACGCCAAGTCAAAAACATGGCTCAAAAGTCGTTTCAACAATATACTCATAATGAGCTCCACAATGTCATTAAGGCGAATAGAACCTAGGTGGGAGGAACCCACTCCATCCCACAACCACACAAGCTAAACCCAATTGACATAATACTTTTGATATTGCATTCTTAAAAGTAGGGTTTCTTAATCTCTTTTGATGCATATAATGGTCCTAGTCTAGTGAGGTTGTTATTTGTTATCATAATGTTTCATAAAAATAGGCATAAGCTTTTGCAAATAGTTTTCCAAGTGTATGAGGTTTCTTTGGATGACATATAATATACTCTTTGTATTGTCTTGACTCTATTTGTTAACATTGTGATTTTCAAAAAACGGTGAAATCATATGATTTTCATTATTTGGTTGTTTTATTGCATCATTTTTTATGTACATTATTTATGCTTTGAATATTTTACTTCATAATATCATTTTTGTTTATGTTGTAATGAGGGATCTTATAAATACTATAAAAAAATCATTGTGAATATTCTATTCTCTGTTAAAAAATAAAATCATTGCATGTTTCTCTAATTGTTTTAAAGATTTGTACAGATAAATTAATTTTGAGTTTATCACTTTTTTTTATTTTCTTCCTTCTACATATAAATAAAAACAAACAAAAAAATAAAAAATAATAAGAGATAAAAAAAAATAATAATAATAATAATATCAACAAACAAATAAATAAAATAATAATAATAATAATAATATCAAATATTATTTTTATTACTTTCATTTCTAGTTTTTAGAGCCTTATCACTTTCATTTGTTTTTTTTCCCTACGTATACATTAAACAAAACCAAAAAAAATACTTTCCATTTGGTTTTTTTAATTTAAGTACTAAATATAAAGACAACAAATATAGAATCGACTTTTAAGTTAGGTTTTATTTGTTCTTTCAAAGGACCAAATCCTTTATAAGCTTACTTGATAAGAAGTCTTTCATAACAAACACTATCCAATATAAAACTTAAGATCTCAAGGCCTAACTTATTGCATGACATTAACAAAAATATCAAGGCCTAAGCCTAACTTATTGCATGATATTAAAAAAAGATCTCAAGGCCTAACTTATTTTTTAAGTACGGGTTTTTTGAAAAAAACTTCATAAAATGTAAAACTTAAGTATTGTTCCCTTTTTCCACTGCAAAAATGTAAACCTCTTGGGTGTGCTCATCATGTGCTTGTTGATGATAATTGATTCATGAATCAATCATGTTTAATTAAATCATGTGATTGTAGATGATAATTGATTCATGAATCAATCATGTTTAATATTTAATTGAGATTTCAAAGCATATTTTAAACATATTTAACTCCAACAAATTTTATCGAAATTCAATACTTAACATTATTAATTTTTAAGTATATGTTTGATTTTAAAAAACTCACATAAGTGTTGGATTATGATACATGACTACCAACCTAACCGAATCATTGTCGTGTCAATTTCAACTCATTCGCAAATGTCATCATTTGTGTTCTAATCCCTTTCATTAAATGGCCATTCAAATCTTGAAGGCCATAAAAATAAGATCGATATATTGTGAATAAACGGTCAAAATTGAAGTTATGCTACATTATATGACCATTATAACATATATTGTAATACCCTCTTGATGGTCATATTAAACACAATTGTTTGTCACAAAACATAACCAACATTTCTAGATCAAACAAATTCTAGAAGCACTTTGCACCCACCTCTTATTAGTGCACTTATGAGCAACATATTGTGCTTCACAACTTTCTATTTTGATGTTTTCTATATGCACCACACACTTCTTTTTTATGTTGTCACGAGATAAAACTCATTGAAACCCCTCTATTAGGGATGTTTGATACTAATTCATTAGCCCCCCAATCAAGAATTCACTTGTTTGTCAAATTGGAGTCAATGGTCGCTAAAAACTCCAATCGTTCTACAATTCGTGTAACTCTAGGTATTAACACACATCCTCTATGCCTTAATAGAATTAACAAATTAATGTTGAAAACATGTCTTGAATCTATCATGAACTATAAATATCCCAACCTATCCACTACACCTCCCATTGAACTTCACCATACTTTACATTCATTGTGCAATTCCGTCAACCAAACTAAACTCCCATGGCTAGTAATATGTTCTCATGCTTCATTGTATAAATAACTCTCCCTTCACCCTCCCAAGGGTTTCTCCCACTCATCCTTTTTAGCAACACAATGAAATTACAAATATACTAGTGTGAAATAAATAAAAATAACCTTGCTCATGTTACTTATATTTCTTGATAGGTCTCTCATATGGTGATTCCTCTCAATTGAAGAAGCGCCTCGAGCCACACATCTACCAATGTGTTATAGTACCATTTAGATCTTAATTTTTTTGTGTTGTCTTCGATATTAGAACCAATATCAATCTCTTTGAAGAATATTCAACCTCATCCTCAATGTGCTTTTCATGCACACTACCATACGATAAGTATCCCACAACCTACACTTGTTTACCATGCAACTTAGATGAATTTTTAGCTTCAAAATCACCACCATCAATGAAATTATTATCAAATTTTGGATCTAGTTTAGGCTTCAAAAATGTTGTACTTTCATCCATAATCACATTGTCGTTGATTATCACCTTGTTATTACTCACCTCAAGCAATTTATATGCCTTATGTTGATCACTAAAACCAACAAACATTAACTTCTTACATTTGGTATCTAATTTGGTTTTCTTTTATTCTAGAACTAAAACATAAGAAATGGATCCAAAAAAAATTGAACTGACTAACATGACGCTTTCTTCGTAACCATGCCTCTTATGGGTAACCTCCTACACTTCTCTTGTAGGGAACCTATTCGGAAAATTATGTCACAATATATATCATTGATGTTCGATACTTATTTGGAACCACCCTACAATTGAACATGCATTGGAACATCTCAACAACGATGTGATTTCTTCTCTTTGTGATTGGCTAGGGATAATATGAAGATGGAAATTGTCTTAAGATACCTTGTTTCTTACAAAAATCAACAAACCAAATAGAGTTAAATTCACCTAAATTCTTTAGAGGGCCTTAATACTTTTACTAGATCAATGTGGAATACATTTTATTAATATGATGCATGTATAAATACATGATCTCGACCTTTTGATTCATCTTCCAAGAGGTCTCTTGGACTCTCGATGACAGTTCATATTCACTTGTGACTTTTTCATATTCCTTCTCAAGTGAATAATATCATAAATCTAATGGATTATGTTTCCAACATTTCCCCCCTTAATTTGAAGGGGTGTATGTGAGTCCAAGCAGAGAGATTAAATCTGGAAGTGGGCAGCTGCCAATGGCTAAATGTGCTCTCTGAATCTAGTGGTTTTGGGATGACCACAAACCAAATGGCTAGCAAAAGTTGATGTCTTCTACTAAATGATGGTTTAAGGAAGACCACAAACCAAATTGCTAGCAGAAAATGATGTCTTCTACTAAATGGTGGTTTAAGGAAGACCACAAACTCTGGAACTTGGCTCTAAGGCTCATTGGTTCCCAAAACATTTCATAATTTAGCTAGAATCTTATGTCTTATGCTAATTGGAAGTGCTCTCAAATGGTACTTGAAAGATGACCACAAACTCTTGTCTAGCAGAAGTTGTAAGTCATGTATTAAATGGTGGTTTAAGGAAGACCACAAACCAAATCATGTTGATGGAATATGGCATTGATTTTGGCTCACTTGTTCCTATTCAATTGATAGGACTTTGAAACTTGAACCCTGACTGTCAATCACTAATATTATTCCCCCATGTCAGGTATAAGGTGAGAAGATGAAAATATTTTCATTGCAATATGTGTCAATACTCGAGAATGAATTCTTCAGTATGACTGATATATCTTCTTGGTTATTAATGACCATTGCCAATAAGTGATCCACCCATAGTGATTCTTTACTCTTGTAGATTTCTTGCGTTTGGAACATCTATTTGAAAGATGATTATTCTTTCCACAATTTTCACAAGGATGAATATAAAAACATTGATCATCCATGTGGCTTACTCGATGACAATGTTGGCATTTAGGAATCTTATCTTGAATTGGAATAGGTGAAGTTGAAACTTCTTGAAGGAATCCAACACTTTGGAACTGGATTGGTTTGACATAATCCAGAATATGAAAGTTAATTTCCTTTTGATATCTGATACATGTTATGTACTTATTTTCTATGATTCCTTTCAAATGTCTAATCATTGGCTTGGAAAGAGAAAGTTGAACTTGTTCATGCAGAACTTCATCTTCATCTGCACTTGTATATGAAGTTGGTTCACTGAGTTTCCCCTGCACTGGTTGTTGATCTAAATCATCATCATCAAAAAGAGGGTTTTTATGAACAAGGACTAATTAAAGCAGTTGAAGATTCGTTTGTTGAAGTTGTTCATGAAGAAGTTGAGTTTGAATTTGAAGCAGTTATGCTTTGGCTTGCAAAGCTTGCAAAGAAGTTAGAACAGATTGAAGAGTTGCTTTGTTAGTTGTGACCATATTGTCGACAGTTGAGAGTATTAGACTGTCTAGTAACTCTAATAGTTCATCAATTCGAGCCATTTAAAGGTTGACTTAGACCTCAAAGGGTTT
This sequence comes from Picea engelmannii, assembly GCA_009831015.1. NCBI lineage: Eukaryota > Viridiplantae > Streptophyta > Pinopsida > Pinales > Pinaceae > Picea > Picea engelmannii. Next base: position 248,833 of record ML778290.1, read on the forward strand.
CTTGCAAATCCACCCTTTAACAATCAAACTTTACAATTCAAACTCAACAAATGAAATGTGTCGGGTTATACCAAAAATGCACTCGTTTACAATGTAATTCAACTTAACTTCAAAAAGTACAACTTACAAAAAGACTATTTGCAAGTTACCATTATTCTTTATTTCAGAGTCGAATTGATCCTCGGGATTGAATGTGTCATCTCTCATTTTGAGTTTGTCAGTTTCTATGATTTGAATGAATATGCCTTCACTTGAACCTTCCTTCCCTGCATGTTTTCTTTGATATGTAAACAATAGGAATATGGACATTCCTCCCAGCCAAGAAAAGGTGAGGCAAGCTTCTCTAAGTATAGGAATCCCTTCTGGCAACTTCAAAATATGGACATGCACAACCGGGGGTTGAGGCCTTCCCAGCTTGAATTTAATCAAAGGCATGCTCGACTAGAAGTTGGTCAAAGGCCTGCCAACGATAGGTCATGTGTTCAAACTTCACCTCTATCATTCTACCCAATCTCTGCTTCTTGTTGACCTATCTTTTAGCAGTGAGTTCTACATAAATCAAAAATATTTGATATATAAAAAAGAAAGACACAAATATGTATATGGATGATGATGCATCAAAGTCCAAGAAGCTAGGAAGGAAACCAATGTCTCAAAATACTTCAGTATCCCAGTATCAAGCTCACAATGAGTCCAGAGAGAATGCAGTAAAGATGCCCAAAACATAATTAAAAAAATGCAGAAGAGTGGGAATTCTGAGGAAACAAATGGACAGCTCTAGGTCTCCCTCAAACCACGAATCAACTTCCCCTCAGAAGGTTCCCAAACTTTGATTGTGCAGTCATGTGAATCTATGGAACAATTGATGAACTATTCACAACCCTATCAAATATTGTGTATGTATTATGTTTTCATTACAATTACCTTCGTCCTTATAAATTCCACTTTTGGTCTTATTTCTCGATCATCTTCCTTCAGGGAAATAAGGAAATCTTCAATCCAACAGAGTCATTTAACATTGAAAAAAAATTAAATTACATAGTGGATTGGATAAGCACCTAAGGTCGTGGAGAAGTCAGCATCAATCACATGCCATATGAAGCAGACATGCCCTTCAATTCCTTTCTTCGGGACATGGGGACCTTCAGTTTTTCAGCCTGTCAATGGTTCATAGTTATAATGTAAAGCTTTGAATCATTCGGTATCTTGGGAAAAGTTAAAATTGGGAGGAAAATACTTATGTCATTATGGCTCATCCTAGCAATTTCGTCAATGGAGTTGATAATAGATATCAAAGGAAATGGGATCAAGCATGCACTGCAACATACAAAGTTTCCATACTACAACATCGAAATGTTATTCAAGGCAAAGTTATCGTGGATGTCAGATGTGGTATAGGAATATTATTTATATTTTGTGCATTAGTTGGTGCTACAAAGGTTTATGTGGTTGATGCAAGTGACATAGCAATCCAGGCAACAAAAGTTGTTAAAGCAAATAACTCATCGGATAAGATCACATTCCTTCATGGGAGAGTGGAGGTGACAAGCTGGGTGTATTCAGAGACGAGGCGGGAGAGCTTGGAATAAATTCACCTGAATCGAAATCGAGGTAATGAGAAGGTTTTCCAGCACAAGATCCCAACACTACAACAACGAAGATGAGGATAAGCTCGAAGAGAATAAAGAGAAAAAAATAGGGTTTCGCGCAGAGAGAGGATTTATGAGCGGGAGAGTGAGAAAATCGAGGGCACATTCAGAGATGATTTGTGAAACGAAATACTGACGGGTGCAGGGAATCAACCAAAGGGACAATCTTGCAAAGGCACGGACAATAAACACAAAAGAGGAGTGTTTTCTGCACACGAAAGGAAATGGATCGCCCAGGGGAGAAAAATATTTGACCTAAACAGACCTACAGGAAGATGGTCAGACTTGCAAGCAAAGGAATCGTTTTTGGACGAGGTAGAAAGTCAACTATGGACAACTACCATATGGTAATCCAGGCCTAATAACTATAAACACTCTAATACCATTGTTAGAATGCATATGAATTTAGATCAACGTGGAATACATTTTATTAATATGATACACATATAAAGACATGATCTTGATGATAGTTCCTATTCACTTGTGACTTTTCATATTCCTTCTCAAGTGAATAATGTCGTAACATTAACATATTACATTTCCAACACTTATACTAGGTTCTTTCTCTACAAGATTTGATATTGATAAAAGCATCATATTTCTTTTTGAGAAAATAAATCTACATCTCCCTAAAAAATCATTAAGATACAATAAAAATAGATTAAACCAACCACTAAAGTGTTGAAATATTGTAACTGCGAAGTATATTCTACTTATTATTGAGTTATTATTAAATAGATCAATCACCTTTTGTGAATTGATTATGTCGGGACTTATGTATGACCAAATCCCATTTTGTGGATTGGTCAAACCCTAATTAAATTATGCTAATTGAGAAGTTGACCCCTAGGGCTAATTAAAGTGGTTTAGCTAGTGATTGAAGAAGACGGCCCAACTTGGTGAAGAGACACAACCCTAGCACCTATCAGACGGTATAAACAAGAGAGGATGATGCCTCATTCTCTCACTCACTCAAGCCACTCATCTAGTGCGCAAGTTTGAAGGAAGATGCAGTTGTCGAAAGAAGAAGAGAGAGAAGCGCATTGCTCAGTGTTGGATATTCTCTAGTGTTTGGTTTATTATCTTGGCATTGTATTGGCAATCTATATTAAGGAAAGTTTTGTTGGGGTTTCTCCTCCGTGAGGGTTTCCCAGAATAAATGTTGTGTACCTTGTGATTGTGTTTCTTTCAGTGATCATGCTTATGCTATTATTGTTTAATAAATTGAAAAGAACTTAATAGCAGCTCTAAATTTAACATGGAATCAGAGCTTGACTAAATAGAGCACCTTTCACTGGGTAACCAAAAACGTCATTGTTGTCGTACAAGAAAATTAATACTTTTTATTGGAAGAGAATTTCAGCCTAAAAACTATCTAGGGAAGTGTGTCCTAGCCTAGCAAACTCATTAGCACATTTAGCGCAACTTTTCAGTGGCCAGGGCCTCCGAAAAGTGAAACCCTAGTTGTTGGTTGGTACCAGAAAACCAGGAAACCAGAACCAGTACCAGTACCAAAAGTACCAGTCCAGAATGGCGTAGGTCAAGTTTTAAGGGGGGAAACTTGAAATTTTTTAAATCAAACTGCTCCAGCCTACTCGCCTCATCCCAGCTCATCTAGTCCATGAATCAGAATTCCAAAATTTGAAAGTTGAAAAATTAGGGTTTCCTCATAAAACCCTAAGTTGATGTTGCAGTTGCAGTTACAGTTGCAGTATCAGTTGCAGTTGCAGTGCCAATTCCTTCATGCCAGTGCCAGCACCAGCAGTAGTACCAGTTACAGTGAAAGTTTTTGTGAAGTGTTGGGACTGTTGTGTTATTGTCCTAGTGCACCTTACCCTAGCAAGACATTGTCAGAGGTATGTACTTACATATGTTTAAAATGCATTATTATTCTAAATGGTACTTGCAGGAGAAGAGATATTTTGTCATAGATCTAGAAGGATCTCATATCCAGCACATTTAGATGAATAATGCACCTTAGGTTTGATCATTTTATATGCATCTATTTGTTATGACATTATCTTAACATCTAGGTTGTATGTTGAAGTTATGAACATCATATTAACCCTTGGTCAAAATTAAAGACATGGTATTAGATTGAGATTAGAGTTTATTCTCTAACTTAGACTTATGTCAAGATAACATATTGTCTTAGTACAAAGGATGGGTTGAAGAAAGCACTTGTCATCTTGATTGAAGGAGACTTGAAAGAAAAGCAACACACTCATTCTTCAGGACAAGACTCCAGGTTCCAGGTTTGATTGATTAAGTTGATAAGTTTCAAAGTTGACATGACAAGTTGATAACTACCTCATTACAAGTAAACACTATAGTTGAGGTAGCAGTCTTTGAAAAGTATTATACTTGGTGGCATGTGAGCATATTGAGATAAATTCTTATTGTAATCATTTACCAGATACAACTAACATCTCCTCTAATAGAAACTTCTTGTGTTGCTTCCAGATCACCATGGAGGAATGTTTGATCACAACACTAGAAGAGTGTTGATCTCATTTCGTATTGTATTTCTTACTTTTGATCTTTGTTTTAGGAAGGTCACAAGTGATAGCTCTAAAGGAGCTACTGTGACAATTATTTGTGCTATTGTTTTATTACTATTATCAAAAGAATATTATTCTTGCTTGTTGTTAACCTTGTTTTAGGTCACGGGTGATACCCCTGAGGAAGCTATAGTGAAGGTTGCAAAAGGAAACAAATTAGATGAGACATGAATCAGACTATGTACATGACCATATACATTCATGAACCAAAGAAGATGAAGAAGAAGCTATTTTTTAAGATCCAAAGTATCTCATATGGAGATTGATTGTAAGGAGCATAAGGCTCCAAAGATGACCGAACATTAGAACAAGAACTCACAATAGACTTGTTCAAAGGATAATGAAGCCACCTTGAAAGGAAGCAAAATTCACTTGAAGTCTGACTCAACTTTTCATATTAAGACTTGTTATTCAACACCAAGTATATCCTGAAAATATTATGATGTTGTTGTAAGCTCAAAAGAAATCAAGATTCAGAGTAAGCCTCATCTCAGAAAGGATTAGGTGAAGAGACATCTTCCAGGACTGGGAGACAGATGCCATGAGAAGACTAGCTCATAGCTTCAGAGACTTCTAGGAGATATAAAATCTCTTAGGAAGATTCCCTTGTTTCAGTGACAGAGAAGGAAGTCATTCAGAAAGACTGGGATATGGATTTTTCCATGAGACTAGAAGGGAAGTCAATGTTGACTTCCAAGATTGATCTAGCAGATAAAGCATGTTGAAAATGTACAAAGACTAAATTGTGTCTAGAGGATTCTCCCAGTAAGAGGGAGAAGACTATGACGAGACACTTACTCCAATAATTGAAGAGATAGTTCCAGTATTCATGAAGACAACCAAAACAACCATGATAGTATGAGATTCAGGGGGAGAAATCCCTATATTTGAGATTGAGTTATCTACAGTACCAAATGGTGTATTACATTAGTTGGGTCATAAAGACATGACTACAATAGCAGATAGAGTTTCCTCCATGAAAGAAGAAGAGCTACCTTCAGTATTAGTTATTGAACCACTCTTAGTTCAGATAAAGTTGTTGTTTTGATGGAGTAGAGGAATTACTCTCAGATTTCAGCAGTCACAGTGAGAATGGAGTAGCCATTCTCAGTTTTAGAGCAGATGCAAGTGCAAAGCCCAGTTCCATAGGAATAGTTGCAAAGAGAATATAGGACATACTCTCAGGTAGTGAGACAGATAGTGCTTTGCAGAAAGTACATAGAGCTAGCACAATATTGTGCATATTAAGTTGGAGTTGAAGCAAGTGTACCAGGATGGTACAATGTGATGTGGAAAATTGGATTTGAAGATTGAAGATAGAAAGACTCATGTTTGGATGTTGAAGGAAGCTATATACATGTTGAAGCAAGCTCCTAGAGCTTGGTATGGCAGAATTGACAGTTTCCTGACAAGCTTGGGCTTTACCAAGAGTAAAGCTAATTCTAACCTTTACTTCAAGGTTATGAATGATGAGCCAATGATGTTGCTACTATATGTAGATGATTTATTCTTGACAGATGAAGATCGCTCATCACGTATTGCAAGAAGAAGATCGCTACAAAGTTTGAGATGAAAGACCTAATGCATTATTTCTTAGGTTTTGAAGTTTGGCAAAGCCCAGAGAAGATCTTCCTTAACCAAGGAAGTATGCAGTTGAAATACTGAAGAGGTTTGATATGTTGGAATGTAAATCCATGAACACACCCATGGAAACAAAGTTGAAGCTCATGGTTGATACTTCGTCAAAATTGGTTGATGCTACTCTATATATAGACAGATTATTGGTCCGTTGATGTATTTGACGAACACCAGGCCATATGTATGCTTTGTTGTTAACACCTTGAGTCAGTATCTGGTAGAGCCCAGACATGTTCACCTTGTAGCTACAAAGCATGTGATGAGATACCTTAAGGGTATGTTGGATTATGGTCTCTGTTATACTGGAGAACATGACTTCATATTGATTGGATATACTGATTCAGATTGGGTTGGAAGTGTTTATGATAGAAAGAGCACTTCAGGATGTTGTTTCAGTCTGGGGTCAACCATAAATTCATGGCAAAGCAGGAAGCAATCCAGTATTTCTCTCAGCACGGCAGAAGCGGAATACATTGCAACATGTTTTTCCAGTTGTGAAGCCATATGGCTTTGGAAGTTGTTGACAGGTCTATTCAATCTGGAGATGGAAGCCACCATGATTCTATGTAATAACCAAAGTTGCATAAAGATGACGAAGAACCTAGTTTTCCATGATAAGTCGAAGCACATAGAAATTTGGTATCACTACATTCGTGATATGGTGAAGAGGGGAGTTGTTAAGCTCCAATATGTTGGCACAAATGAGCAGGTTGCAGATGTGTTGACCAAGCCTCTGTCTCGTGTAAAGTTTGAGCACTTTTGAGACAATCTTGGTATAGTCTGAAAGGACCTCCCTCGAAAGGGGGAGTGATGTTGATGATACTATGGTATCTTGACCAACAACGGGTAGCTCGGTTAGGATTTTATATCCTAGGGGATTGATCATCCCTGGACAGATCTTGAAGGTCTGGTAAGGACGGTTTGTTAGAGTACCTGTGCATGTATATGCTAGTTGTGGTCAATAGTGGTAGCTTTGTTAGGATTTTTATAATCCTAGGGAATCTTATGACTCCTGAGCAGATCCCAAAGGTCCGGTAAGGACGGCCTGTCAGAGTACCATGTGGTAGCTCTGTTAGTATTTTACATCCTAGGGAATCTTATGATTCCTAGGAAGATCCCTAGGGACTATCAGAGTACAACAAAATGTTGTTGATACACCTACCTCATTCTGTTGCCCTATGATGATAATGATGATGATGATGATGATGATGTTGCTCCAGCCTCGTGATGTGATGATGTTGTTGCTCTAGCCTCGTGCTGTGATGATGTTGTTATCTCAGCCTCATGTTGATGATGTTGATGATGTTGTTGTCTCAACCTCGTGTTGATGATGTTGTTATCTCAGCTTCGTGTTGATTATGGTGTTGACTCAATTTCATGTTGATGATGTTGTTGTATCAGCCTCGTGTTGATAATGTTGTTGTATCAGCCTCGTGTTGATGATGTTGTTCCAGCATTGTGTTGTTAGTGATCATGTACCAACCTCGTGTCGGTGAGATTGTTGCTCTGATGTTACTTCAGCTTCATCCTGAAGATGATGATGATGTTGCCACTCCAGCTTCATGTTGATGTTGATGATGGTGTATCAGTATTGTACCGATTGATGATGTTGTATTAGTGTTATACTAATTGATGTTGATGCAGAGAATAATGATGATGATGTCATTCCATCTCCATGCTATGAATGATGATGATGATATTATTACAGTTCCATGTTGTGAATGACAATGATGATATTATTTCAGCTCGATGTTGTGAACGATGATGTTATTGATGATGAGAAAAATTTATAATGATTTATAGATGTGTCAGTCAGTGTTCCATATGTTGATGATGTTGCTTCCCTCTCTCTCTTGGTGATGTTGTAGAATACCTTTTTTGTTAAGGGGGAGTGTTGAAATATTGTAACTGTGAATTATATTCTACTTATTATTGAGTTATTATTAAATAGATCAATCCCCTTTTGTGGATTGATTATGTCGGGACTTATGTATGACCAAATCCCCTTTTGTGGATTGATTATGTCGGGACTTATGTATGACCAAATCCCCTTTTGTGGATTGGTCAAACCCTAATTAAATGATGTTAATTGAGAAGTCAGCCCCTAGGGATAATTAAAGTGGTTTTAGCCTCTAATTGAAGAAGTCGGCCCAGCTTGGTGAAGAGACACAACCCTAGCGCCTATCAGCTGGTATAAATAAGAGAGGATGATGCATCATTCTCTCACTCACTCAAGTCACTCATCTAGTGCGCAAGTTTGAAGGAAGTTGCAGTTGTCGGAAGAAGAAGAGAGAGAGGCGCATTGCTCAGTGTTGGATATTCTCTAGTGTTTGGTTTATTATCTTGGCATTGTATTGGCAATCTATATTAAGGAAGTTTTTGTTGGGTTTTCTCCCCCGTGAGGGTTTCCCAGGATAAATTTTGTGTATCTTGTGATTGTGTTTCTTTCAATGATCCTGCTTATGCTATTATTGTCTAGTAAATTGAAAAGAACTTAATAGCAACTCTAAATTTAGCATGAAGTTTCCCATAGGAACGCAAATGTCACCATGTAAATGATCCAAAACACCTTCTTTCACCAAGCTTTCCCTTCATCAAAGGACAATATAGGATATTTTCCCACTAGATACCACTTGCATACTTATGCATTCTTCTTACGGATATTTGACATTCCAATCATCATTATACCCTTTGTTAGTAAGAAAACAAACTGGAAATGATGCCATAAATGGGTGTTGTTGTTATTATCGATATTGTTCATCATTAAGGCACGTGACTCTTCCACTTCAATATCCACAAGCTTATACAACCTTTTCTCTTTTATACTTGATGTAATATTATTATTGATTTTTTATACCTTACGTAATCTTCTTATTTCTCTTTTTATTAATTATAAATCATATTTCTCCTTGAAATACCACATCCAAAAATTGATTATGCTTTCTAATTTCATTAACTGGAAGCATATTTGTATTCAAAATGAGATTGTCAAATACATTCTTAAACATGAGTCTTACCTCTCATATTGATATATGCATTTCCATGCCCATTTACAAAGTGTTCCTCCCATCCCTCAAAATCACAATTTCTTTGGTTTTGTCTTCCACAAACTCAACAAACCAATGACTATTGTAAGTCATGCTTTGAATGCAAGGAATCAAAGAATCAATATATTGACTTACCCACAATGTTAGATGCAATAAAGGCATAGAACTCTTATTCTTCATATTCTACAACATTGGCCTGTTTTTTCACCACTACCCATGGTTGTGTCGCTCATCCCACACCCCATTTTTCTACAATGTTTTCTAATATAACCAAATTTACTACAATACTAACTCTTCAAATTCGTTGTTGATTTCCCTAAACCAAAAGACTTGTCATTGTTGCAATCATTTCCCTCATCCTCACATCATCCCCTTGTCCTTCATCTTTGCTACATAGGAACTCTCAAATACTCCATCGCTACCTCTAAATCATTTTTTCATATATATTTTTATAATCACTAGCTACATAGTGTCTTAAATATGATATTAGTCGACTCTAAAGTGACATTCAGGGTTTCAACAAAATTCTTAAAATTAGGAGGCCTCTTCAAAGTAATCACAATAAAGTCTTCATCATCTATTTATTTTCCTATTGCAAGCAGTTGATCTTAAATGTATCTTGATTTTAGCGAATGTTCTAAAATGAAATTGCCTCCTCCACCTTCATCTAAAACAACGAACTGTTGGGGTAAGAAAACCCAACCTTTATCATAAGTTGCATACATCTCACACAACCTTGACCAAACTGTAAAGACATTATTTTCATCTTGCACTTGTGGGGGCATGTCATCCATCACTAACAACTTTATTAGCATCATTGCTTCTCCATTCTTATGATCAAATTCCTCATGTTGATCTTCATCTCAAGATCTTTTTCCCTTGTCAACCACCACCCCTAACAATCTCCAATAATAGAAGATGGCAATCATACATTGCTTCCATAAATTGAAGTTGTGACCATTTAACTTCTATCTAGACTCCAATAGTGCATTCAAAAGACTCGTTCTTTCTTTCACAAGGAAAACACCAAGCACTAATAAAAAAGTCAAACTACCTCAAAAAAAACTCAAAAACAATTGTCGTGATAAAACATCATGGTATCAATTCAAAGTCAACCCATAATTCTACTGCAAAAATAAGTATACTTTCTCTACCCACTAAATGCACACAAAGCACACGACATATTGTGCAAAAATTCTATGTAAAATTCCAAAAAATCTTTGCTAAAACAAAATTTTAAAATTTACAAACTAGTCTTAATATTTATGCTTGCGGTATATATTGTGTTCATGTTGAATGTGTATGGACACATTAGCTTTCAAATTCATGCCAATTTTTAATGCCTTGAGAAATGCATGTCTATCAATGCATTTCTCAACAATTTGTGCCCAAATTTTGTTGTGTGGAAATTGTTTCCTTGGGAATTGTGCACAAACCCTACTAGGTGGAATATGTTGACTTGGGAAGCACAATAAGATTTTGTGTGTGGAATCTATTGCCTTGGAAAACATGCCTAGATTCTATTGTGTGGAATCTATCATCTTGGGAAGTGTACCCAAATTATGTTGTGTGGAGTATGTTGCCTTGGGAAGCATGCCAAGATTTTTTTGTGGGGTATTTGTCTCCTTCAAAAGTGCGCACAAATTTTGTTGTGTAATTTACCACCTTGGGATGTGTGCCCATATTCTACTATGTAGAAGTTATCTCAATCCATGCTCAAATTCTCAAATTATGGTTGTGTCTATTGTTAGCTTTTGGGGTAGCTCGAATAGGTACTTCTACATTGGCGGTGCCTAGCATGCGAAGGTGTCCAAGCCACACTCTCTAGAGTGGATTTTTATGTAATGACTAAAGTGACTTTATTATAAAGTTGAGCCACTTAAGTGATTTAAGTCATTTCAACGAGCGATTAAATCGTGATCGTTAGATCGTGAGAGGCAAGATCTAATCTTGGCCATTGAGATCTAGGGTTAGGGTTTTAGTCATTAGGGGATTATAAAAGCGAATCTAAGGAGAGTGAGAGGCACACAATGAGTGCATAAAATCAAGAGGGATTCTTGCTCATGTCCTTGAGACTGTTTGGGCAGGGCTAAGGAAAGGGTGCAGGGGGCAGTGAGGGAGATAGCAGCTAGGTGGGATGGTATCAGTTGCAGCATTATAGTTCCTCAAATGAGCCATTATCCCAAGACGAGAGCCCAAGCATAATAAAACTCAAAACTGGTTTCCCGCAAGGGTTTTTCCAAGGGTGTTTACCCGAATCTTGTGTGCAATGTGATTTTTGGTTTTCGATTTTGCTTGCTATTTATCGTTGAGTAATCTAGTTGTGCTTTAATTCAATAAACTTGTTGAGTTCAGAATTGACTCTAGGTATCAGAGCTCCAAAACTTTGAGGAACACAGTTTGCACAGGCGAGATTTGGCAGCGTGAATTATTTGTTTGTGGGAAAAATTTCTTTTTGTAGAGAAGTTGTGTGGTTGATTACATAAAAAGGAGGGGAAATCGTACGGTACGAGTTGACCGTACGACGTACGTACGCTGCAGAGGCTGTGTGATCAGTCTATGGAGTAACCGCAAAGGAGGTGACAGAAGGCAGGGCCGAGTGTTCGAGGGTTGTGTGAGAATCGACCAACTGAGACTCTAGCTGAGACAGTCGTGGCTCAGATTCGCGTGTACACAGCCGAGCAAGAGTGCTAGGAGCAGCAGCGTGAACAAGAACCAGTTGGAGATTATCGATAGAAGATTTGTCAGCGTGGGATAAACCAGGGACACGTAGGCTACAGCCATGGCGAAGGAGTCGTCGGAGCATGGAAGTCGACGAAGACACGGCGGTGGAAAAGTTAACGATGGTTGCGTTGGGCGAGTGGTCGCCATGGACCAGTCAGCCCACCAGATCGTCGACGAAAGAGACTGCAGGCGCGGTTGAAGGAGGACGGTGTAGGAGCAATGATGACAGCAGCGCGCAGGAGCTGGACATCGGCTAAAGTGGAGGTGTCGACTGGGATCCTGAGGATAGTGGGGATGCGACTGTGGGGAGTGAGCCGAGTTGAAGGGTCAGCAGCAAAGGCATGTGCGTAAAGGAGCAAGCAGCGCGTGGGGGGGCGCGGGTCGGTCGGAAACAAGCCACCAGACACGGGGGGGCAACCACAGTCGTAGGCTAGTCATTACCACCGCCAACAGGAAAGGTTGTCGGTGAGGAGACCATCAACAAGTCATTGGAGTAGCGAGCCGCCAGCCGAGCCACCATCTATACAACAAGCCACCAGCAAGCCATAGAGAGGGGTTGAGATAGCTTGGGCAGGGCATAGAGGTTTGGGCAGCCTAGCAGAGACCCGAGCAAGTTCGGGCAGCACCCGGGCAGCAGGCAGACCGCCCATAATTTTTTGGGCAGCGGGAAGACTGCCTAGAAATTTTTGGGCAGCCCCATAATTGTCTGGACAGTGAGCAGAAGCCCTAGGCAGCGGACAGAACTGTCGGGCAGCAAGTTGGTAGAGTCGGGCAGCCCAGAAAAAGAGTCGGGCAATAGTGAGAGGCTTTGGAAAGCCTCGGGCAACCTTGGACAGGGGTCCAGGCAGCAGGCAGTGGCGAGAGGCTGTGGACATCCCCAGGCAACCTTGGGAATGGACCTAGGTAAGATGGATCCTTGGGCAAGGGTCCAGGTAGCGGGCAGCAAGACCAGATAGTAGGTCTCGAAGGGCAAATTTGAAAAGGTTGTCGAGATGGCAACGTTGGATCATCTCGCCATATAATGGGAATGAGATCAATGTTCCTTAGTGTTTCAGAGACGAGCTTAAACTAGCATGTGGGCAGTGGGATCAACACCATGCATGCAGTAAAGGGGGTTGGATGGGTCAAATTCTAGCTAGAGTCGGGTGGTTCTTTGGAGGTGGCAAGAGTGATATATGTTCCAGGGATGAAGTTTCTCTCAGTATCAGCGTTGGAGGACATGGGGTATGTAGTTATGTTCGAGGATGGACATGTACTCATACATTCAGAGGAAGTTTATACCCAGGATGCAATAGTGAGGCTTGGCATCATGGAGTATGTTGTACAAGTTGTTAGGACATCTTGTGTGTGGGTCCAAGGGGATCTTGGATCGTAGATCAGATCAGAGTGCAACAAAGGTAGCCGAAGGGTCTTCCAATGCAGAGAGAGCATCTACAGCAGTAACAAATTTGATGGGGTCAGTGATTGATCCAGGAGGAGGTTCTTACAAAAGTACCTTCCTCGCTAAGGAGTGTTAGCTTTTGGAGTATCTCAGACATGTACTTGTGCATTAGCGGTCCCTAGCATGCCGAGGTGTCCAAGCGACACTCTCTAGAGTGGCTTTTTGTGTAATGACTAAAGTGATCGTTAGATCGTGAGAGGCAAGATCTAATCTTGGCCATTGAAATCTAAGGTTGGGGTTTTAATCGTTAGGGGATTATAAACGCATATCTAAGGAGAGTGAGAGACACACAATGAGTGCATAGGAGAAAGAGGGAGTCTTGCTCATGTACTTGTATCTGTTTGGGCAGGGCTGAGGAAAGGGTGCAGGGGGCAGCGAGGGAGATAGCGACCAGGTGGGGCTAGGATATCAGCTGCAACATTGTAATTCATTTGATGGGTCATTATCTAGGACGGGAGCCTAAGCATAATAAAACTCAGAACTAGTTTTCTTGCAAGTGTTTTTCGAGGGATGTTTACCCGAATCTCGTGTTCAATGTGATCTTTGGTTTCTAATTTTTCTTTCGCTATTTATCGTTGATTAATCTAGTTGTGCTTTAATTCAATAAATTTGTTTTGTTCGAAATTAACTGCCATGTGCTAGGTTCAGGAAATTCAACATCTATAATGAAATGTGCTATCACTTAACATTTGCTCCTACATGTGCCACCTTCCCGAGCTTATTTCAAGTTATGTGATTTCATGATGCTTTAGAATCCTCACTATGACTCCCATATGCATCCTCGTAACTTTACAGTTCTAACACACTAGCAGAGATTGCAAACACAATAGAAAAAATTTCAAACCAACAATAGAGAGAGAACCCCAATTCTAAAAAATATGAAAGTAGTTTACAAAATATCAACAAGAGTGAATGGTCATTCATATTCCCCAACATCTACTTATTGGTTGACTTAATAAAGATTGGCATTACAACTTAACTTGATTACATCATGACTTTATTTACACATAAAGTAGTCCTAACTTGAAGCCTTATACATAGGTGATAGGACCATTATAACATATATTCTAATATAAAGATTAATAATAGGTCATCATTTAATCCGTTGCACATTGTGCATATCTCGTGCTTTTGTTATTTTTTTATCAAGCATAAATTTATTTTGAATCTCGTCAAAACATGTTAGGAAAAAAATTGCATATAAGGAAATGTTTAAAAACACTAAGATGGAGATAATAGTAAATGTGCAAATTCATAAATCATCCCATAATATAGATGTTTTCTCAATTCTTGTTCATGTTGTATGAAAATTTTGGTTGTCTAATGATATCTCAAATTTTGGTTATCTAACTATGTAAAAAAACACATTCATAAATCAATTATGTTTCAATTCTCAATTCTTATTCATGTTGTATGCAATTGGTTTTTTCTAATTCTTATTCATGTTGTATGCAATTGGTTTTTTCTAATGATATCTCAAAATTTTGGTTGTCTAACTGTGAAAAAAAATTACACTCTACTTTATTTCTTCTAAAAATTTTCAAATTTTATTTTTCTAACTATGCCAAAAGAAAATATACCATACCAATCTCCTAATACCCTATGACTCTATCCTCTAGAAATAGAAATACTCTAAAGATAGTCAAAATTAAAGTAATTAATCCAAAATGATACTTCGCCTAATTAAAACTACCATGTATCATAAAACTACCATGTATCAAAGGATACTATGTTTTTAGCACTTTTGTCAATGTCATAAAAAAAACTTATACAATGTACAAATAATTTGAATGAAAATCAACGAAGTCGAAATGAGCACATCTTAAGACAAGGCACTTTTGATGAAAAGTAAGGCATTTATAACATAAATCGTATCCACAAAACATGTGTCAACATTTTGATTTCTACCATCAATTTTTATTCCACACATGCTAGCATGCCTAGATTTTCGTTGTTCAACTCATCCTTCTATTTGACATTGACTTACCAAATGAAAGAATTGGTAAAGCTTGTTATCAACATGGGCTTCAAAGTCTGATAATGTCAATGCCCTGTCGTAACATTTACAAAGCATTCTATATTGTTTTCTATGGTAGTATGTCATTCTTTGACACAACGATGACATCAATCAACCAAGAGAAAAATGTGATTGTTTATAGAGCCCAGACTGTCATATTTTATTCTATGGTATTATGTTATTCTTTGACACAACAATGACATCAATCAACCAAGACAAAAATGTGATTGTTTATAGAGCCTAGACTATCATGATGATCCACTTTAATAAAGTAAGTTCTTGAACTACTTATACACAATATTTACAGTGTGTTGTGGGCTTCAACATAAAGTGTATTACCATTTGTTTTTTTAATAGAGAATATGTTGCATGTTTTTCTATTGGATGGTTGGTTAGATATTTAGCAAATATCATAGTATTGAGTTGTTACAACCATATTCTTAAACAAACAAATGGCATAGCATTAGTAGCACATGGCATGCCATTTTAAAAAATGAGAAAAGAAAAAATTTATAAGTTCTTGAACTACTTATACACAATATTTCGTGGGCTTCAACATAAAGTGTATTATCATTTGCTTTTTTAATAGAAAATATGTTGCATGTGTTTCTATTGGATGGTTGGTTAGATATTTAGCAGATATCATAGTATTGAGTTGTTACAACCATATCTCTTAAACAAACAAATGGCATAGCATTAGTAACACATGACATGTCATTTTAAAAAATGAGAAAAGGAAAAATTTATAGAGAGCTCAAACTCTAAACCTTTTACATGTAGACACACGTTTCCTTGATTAAAAGGCCATACTTTGGGTCCATATTGATTGCGTGGATACCTAGTCGATGAAATTTGTACAAATGTATTATTTTGTGAACCTTTTATTTTTATTTGTGGATATGTTTCCTTAACCAAAAGTCCATACTTAGAATCCATAGATCATGTCACTATATTATTTTGTGAACCTTTTATTTGTAGATATGCTTCCTTAACCAAAAGTCCATACTTGGAGTCCATAGATCATGTCACTACCTAATTGATGAAATTTGTACATATTATTATGTATCTCTTTTTCGATTGTGATCATATATGTGTGTGGTTATAGCTTGCATTATGTTATTTCATTACTTGGCCTTAATCATTTTCAATTAAATTCATTAAATTTATCCTTTATGCATGTATAGCTTGTATTATGTTATCTCACTACTTGGCCTTAGCATTTTCAAATAAATCATTAAATTTATCCCTTACGCATGATTTGTAAGGGAACTAGATATTGTTGGTACTTTTATTGTTGAAAATTTCCCTAGAGTATATGTGTAATGTCAAGCTCTACTTACAATGAGATTTAGGTAATTAAAATCATTTCTATGGGTAAACATAGTAGGCAAAGGATGTTATATTGAGAACTCCTATGTGAGACTTGCTTAACAAGGAGACTTTCATTTTAATTCCTTGTTTCCAATCACCGTTTAGCTTAGCAATATAACAAATGTGGAACATGTTTTGTGGAACATGTTTTGATAGATCCCTCATCAAACAAAAGTGGTTCTTGAATGTCTTTCTAGCATGGTCAAATAATAATATGGTTTATTCTTTATAGAAAATATATAGATTTATCACCATTGTATTGTCGATCATATTGTAGTCATTTGTTCATATTGTAGTCTCTCAGTCTGTCTAGTGTTGGGTTTCTGGGTCTTATCCAAGCACGTGTGAATTAATGGCTCAGGATGAAGTGAACTATGGGGACTTGGGCCCCAGCTCTATCCAAATATTTCCGTCTGATAGTGAATTCAGAGAGACGCTCTGAATCTCGCACGTTAGGTCATCTCCTATTCATAACCTTCCATCCCTGACAATTGTTGGTAATCAGCATGGAGAACATAATGTCTGGCATGGTGGCATTTATACCTCGATCTCAATGCAATCCAAGCCTATTCTCACAAAAGATCGAGCTATACAAACCTCAATAGATGAGTTTGTTCAAACCATCTTTCCGGATTGTTCTCTCGCTTGTGATTTTGTGGTGTTTAAGTTGCAGGGGGGGGAACTAGCATCCATGTTCAGAACAAGATCTATTTGATTAGAGCAACAAACTATCCAAACCCAGGAAACACTACATCCATCCCATAAAATATAAGGTAAGAATGGTAGTCGAGGAAGACATGTAGTTGGATGAAAGCACCAGTTACTTTGGGAAGGCGTTAGTTGGGAGATTTTGTGGGAAAGTGGTTCGTCCTGAATCTTTACACACTTGGTTGGTCATGAACTAGGAGCAGTGTTTGACTTATATTTCGGTTTACCATGTCGTGGCATGAGGATGATTATATTTTCTGTTTAGAAGCAAGGAAGACGTGGCAAGAATTGGGAGCCAGAATTGGATGTGGGGGGCTTCTGGCCTGTTTCTTAAGGATTGGGAAGTTGACTTTGACCCAAGTCGCGAACCCATTTTAGTTCAAAATATTTAAGCCATTTTATTGGGCCTTCCATCATTTTTTCTAGAAAAGGGAGGTCTTAGAGTTTATTGGAAAGAAAATTGGAAGGTTCATAATTTTGGAGGAGGACGGGGAGACCAAGCCGGACAGTGAGTGGGCTTGGGTTCAGCTGGAGGTGGATTTTAGAGATGGGTTGCTGGAAGAAATAGAATTAGTTTGGGCCAACGGATCTTGGTCTCAAAGAATTGATTATTGGAAGGTTATGTTCTGGTGCTTTGTGTGTCATGAGTTAGGTCACATACATGCACAATGCAACTCCCTATCCAAACCCATAATTCTTCATGTTATCCATCAAAGTTGCACTAGGATGGACTTCTAGTGAGCCGCCTATTATCGGGCTAATTGTTAGGTGCAGACACAAATAAATCCCCCTAGCTTCACTACGAAACTAGAACAAAACAAGACAGTACACTACTCTTTCCTTAGATTTCAATTATCAAATGAGAAATGGATCTAGAACATACCTTTTAAATATCGAAGATCTGACTTCACCAATGCAATCCAATCTTCGTCGCGAGGCTTATGGAGAAATATTTGCAAATAAACACAAGCCAACGAAGACAAGAATAATAGAGTCTATCTTATATGAAACTGTGTACGTGATCAAGGAATCATACAATATGGATAAATACATTCATATAGGAAAGAAAAGTATATATGTATTAAAGAATGTGGAAGAAAGATACAACCAGATGCCTTGATGTCGTCAGGTTCCTTCCAACAGTTCCTTGCTTCCCACACACTTCTTGCTCCAAGGATTCTGAGACCATGGATCTGATAGCTACTCACAATACATCTTGACAAAGCAAAGCTCAAAGCCAATGTAATCAAGCTAACAATCTCAAAGCCAAGTTTCCCATTTCAATCCAACTAACTTTCTCCATGAGAGCTCATCTCCTTTTATAAGTTGAAGAGGATAAGGTGAGGAGGTTAGGATGATCCCACTAAATCATGAAAGTGAGTAAGATCCAAACTATTTAGAGGCCACCTCACCATATAAGCTTCTCCTTCTAGAAGCATTRAGAAGATGCTCGTTTTTYCCACGTACRGGAATTTTCGCACCCTAGCTATAGTGCAGCCTGCGGAAACCAAGCATTTCCGCACCCTAGCTATAGTGCAACCTGTGGAAACTCCGTAGCCTAGCTTTAGTACAACCTGCGGAAATCRGCATTTTCGCACCCTATGTATAGAGCAGCCTGCGGAAATTCTCTTTAATAGGGTTTTTACAAAGGAAAATACAACTTCTTCTCTTAGTAAAAGTTCTTCTCCCTTCTTTCTTCAGAAATTCAGGCCACTGACCCCTCTGAAGGMAAAAAATAGGTTTACATCATTAACGGTCATAGGGATGACGAAAATAAWGTGTAACAGATAGCCCCCCAAAGTATGAAKTTATAACAGAGTGATAGTTGAAATACTTTGTCGAGTGTGTGTAGGGAACAAGGAACACGTCGGTTGGAAACCTGCCAACAAATAAAGAAATACATTACAATAATATATCATCACTAAGGTAGGCATTCTCATACTCAGAATACAAATGACTCAAAGCATAAATGTTGATATGCAAAGATCCATGTCAAGTAAGACAGGTCATGGCCACCAAACATACATTGTGGATCCATGCCATTATGACTCAAATCTGAACATAGCCACCAAAAATACATTGTGGATCTATGTGTTAAAGACTCAAATTTAAATATAGCCATGAGACATACAATGTGGATCTATGCAGCAACACAATCTGAATACACTCCAATGCAACCTGAATCTGTTAAAAACATTCAAGGCCTTCATCTCCACCACTCTATAGTACAAATCTAACCATGAGAATGCATGTGCTGAAGTAGAACATGGTAGAAACCACTTGATTATCGTTCATTAATGAATATCGCTAACAAGTGTGAGGGAAATCACCATTAATGTCAATGACTCCCAAGGTACACTAGTACAATCCAATGAATGTGAATTAATAAGTTGAAGTTGAACACTCGCCGGAATCTCTCGATCAGAGGTCAATAATGAAAACCCACTATTGAGAGCAAGGAAACCTGCCATTGAGGCATGCAAGTTCCAAGGTACCAATTAGTTTCTAAGTCTAATTCCTGGATAATGAGTTGAAGTCAACAGGAAAAGACTCGTCACGGGAGGGCCTTAATGTATCTCACATCAATGACACGAAACGGGTAAAAATATTTGAGGTAGATCAGTGTAACAAGTGATTCAGGACTGACTCAGGGATGGTCGACGCAATAGAAGGCTTAAGGACTGTAGAAATGGCCGACGCAATAGAAGGATTTCTGGGTTGAACTTCTCTTTGAACATATTGATGACACAAAAACTGTCTTGGAAACACTAACTCACCAGTAGGGATCACAGACCAATTTGTAATCTTAGACAGGGGTATGAACAAGAGACAAGCATATTTTCCAACCTAGACACAAAGCAAGTGAAAGAGTTTCATGTTCAAAGGTGACTCTTCCATAGAATACAGGTTTAGATACATTTCTTTCCCAATCTTTCCCCCACCATTTCTGGCGAGTACCTCTTTATTTTTACACAAACTTGAGGAGGATAGCATATGCTTGTTGATGTAAGATCATCCTTCTGACGAGTCCCTCAGAGTATGTTTAACGAACCCTAGGAAGGAATGGTTTGGTCCCATATGGGCCTTTCGATGTTTGTTTTACGAGTCCAAAGAAAGAAAACTCAGGGGTTTTTCATGTTTAGAGAGTCTGAAAAACACTTAAAGAGAACTCTCTCAGTTCCTTTTTTGTAAATTAGTTCGACGAGACCGAAAAAGTGATAGCCTACCGCCCATCGAACATTTTCTTCAAATACTTTTACGAGCATGAAAAGAACAAGATCGCTTGGCAATATTTTCATGTTTAGAGAGTCTAAAAAGAGCTTAAAGGGAACTCCAGTGGGTTCCTTTTTCGTATAACCTTTGCGAGTCTGAAAAAGTGATAAAATTATACTCGGTTACATTCTCATTGATTTACGAGCATGAGAAAGAACAAAGACTAAGCTCGGTATACTAGCCAATGCCCACCAATCTTCGTTTCATTCAACTGCAAAGGAGAATTAAATGAAGCTTCAAATACTAGACGAAGGAGTTGACTCAAACAGAGAGGGGGAACAATTTGTTTCATTTTTTAAACGAGCTTGACACAGGAACCAGAACTATGCTTGAGAATCCAGGTTCAATCCCCAGACCTTTGTTTCATTTGTTAACAAGCTTGACACAGAAACGGGAACTATGCTCTTAACCTTTGTTTCATTTTTTAACGAGGTTTTCACAGAGATGCAAAAATTATCCTCGTAACTGGTTTCATTTTTTAACGAGCTTTAAATACAAAAATTATGCTCAATGATGGGTTCATTTTTTAACGAGCGAGCTTGAAATCAGAAAAGCATGCTCAAAGTTGGTTTCATTTTTTAATGAGCTTGAAATCAGGAACCATGCTCATAGTTGGTTTCATTTTTTAATGAGCTTGAAATCAGGAAACCATGCTCATCTGGTTTCATTTTTTAACGAGCTTGAAATCGGAAAACCATGCTCAAGGCTCTCTTCTTGATCATGGCTTCCAAGAGAGCAGTGCTCTGGAAGGACACCATGTCAAGGGACAAAACTCGGTCATGGCCTCCAAGAGATCTTCACTTGATGGAAGAAACACACTCTAGAAGGAACACATGTCGAGGGTCGCGATAGAGGTAAGAAGGTCAAGCTCCAATAGCCCTACCGAAGAGATCACCATGTCAACTACCGGATCTAAGTCACCAGAAGTTGAAGTCATGGGAGACAATGCCACATAATTGACCTGTGGCAAGGGTGATACCATCTGCATAAGGGAGTTCATTGAGTTAGGACCAACGAATGAAAGTTGATCAAAAGTCACAATTCTTCACTTGATGGAAGAAACACACTCTAGAAGGAACACATGTCGAGGGTCACGATAGAGGTAAGAAGGTCAAGCTCCAATAGCCCTACCGAAGAGATCACCATGTCAACTACCGGATCTAAGTCACTAGAAGTTGAAGTCATGGGAGACAATGCCACATAATTGACCTGTGGCAGGGGTGATACCATCTGCATAAGGGAGTTCATTGAGTTAGGACCAATGAATGAAAGTTGATCAAAAGTCACAATTCTTCCATCGTGCGGGAAAGATATCACACGAAAAAGAGTGGACACAATAGCTTTCATGGCATAGACATAATCTCTCCCAAGGAGTAAACCAAAATCCAAGGGGTCGTGGACTACCATGACATCAATAAAGACAGTTTTCCCTCCCAAAGTTACGGGAAACTGAGGAAGGATCCCTAAAGGGTGACTGGTTCTTCTGTTAAAAGCGAACAGAGTCTGGGTAACAGGCACAAACTGAGGATAACCCAAAGCTTGTCAAGCAATAGAGGACAAAATGCTAATGGACGAACCTTCATCTATCAATGCATGAGGAACATCCTGACCATAAACATGTACTGTAATATTGAAGGGAATGTGAGAGGGAAGACAAGGTCCAGTTAGCACACCCCAATCAAAAAGGATGGCCTCATTACTTAGAGGGGGTTTCGCAAGAGGGAGGAATGCCCCCCAGCACGGTAGATTCTGTATCAACGAGAAAAACATGGGCACAATCGGGTTTACTCTCTAGCGGGAGAGTAGGATCGATTGATAACGACATCAAATCAACCACTTGAGTTTCATTCTCCAAGGGGAGAATGGGGTCGACGGGTGGAAACAGATCAACCGCTTGGGTTGCACTCTCTAACGGGAGAGCGGGATCGACCGAATATGGGATCGGATCAACCACTTTGTCAACTGGTTCAACTAAGGACGTGACCAGATTGACGACATGATCAACCGGACTAACCGATGAAGGGACCGGAGCAACCACTTTGGCACTCGTCAGAGGAGGAGTGGGATTGACCACGTTGGCACTCTTCATATGAAGGGTGGGACTGACCAATAATGAGACTGGATCAGTTACTTGAGTTTCACTTTTCAGATGAAAAGTGAGGTTGATCGATGACGGAACTAGATCAACTACTTTGGTTAGTGGTTCAACTGAGGATGAAACTAGATTGACCACCTAATCAACCGGACTGATCGGGGATGGAACCGGATTGACCATTCCATCAACTAACGATGGGTTGGGGAAAATCTTATGATAACCAGTTGGAAGTTGAAGATTTTCCAAAAGAGAAGAAGCCTCGTCCATATGAGGACAAAGGTGAGAATAATGATCACCTTCGCATAACATACAAGGAAATTTGACAGTTGTCTTCTTCTTACCAACCTTAACATCACTAGTTGATAGGGTGTCACCAGCATCTCTAGCAGGGGCCGATGATGTGGAGGACCACATTTCTAAGACCTTGGGGTGACCAAGGCAATCCTTCAGAAATTGGTCACCCTTACAAAGACTGCAAGGGAATTTGGGTTTTAGATTCTTTGTTTTAATCTTGTTGACCTCATCAACACTCCCAGTACGATTAATAGTAGTTGGTTGCTTAGATCCAACATCTGATATGGTTGGAGGCTTGGTCCTTTTTGGGTTCTTATTCTTCCTATCTTTATGTTTCTTCTTCTTCTTATCAACCTAGCTACTTGCTTTAGAGCTTTCACTAGGCGAAGAAGGAGAAAGGGAAGGAGACTTAATGGGTGAAGAAGGCGAAAAGTCGACATGAGGTTGATGTGTGGGTGGTGTACTTACATCTAAAGCATTAGTTGTAGCTGAAGCACTGGGAAGATTCGATATCACTGGAGTGGGGAACAACAAAACCGATAATCCGATGGTGAGTCCCGGAAGACTCAGTGTAGCAATGTACAAAGGACCAATGTTTGCAAAAGAAGGAAAGGTGAAAGGGTCCTCGGGACAAGGGGTTCCTCCATTGGTACTCCCAGGAGTTGATGTCATTAAAACTGACTCGCCCTAAAGTCCACTAAGTAAAACAAACAACACATGCTATGAATCTAAGAAGCAAACAATCAAACAAAACTTCCCACAATGAAACCACTAGTTGGTGATGAAATCCAATGTTGCGAGATCAATATAGGAAGGGGCGGGGATAGAGAGGGTGGATCAGTTACGTTGGTGACCTGCTTAATGGACTTATGCCTTGAAGCAAGCTTCCACGCAGTAAATGTGGATTTACTCTCCAAGGAGCCCGAGTGATTTTGACCAACGTCTGTTCCAGGTACGATGAGACTTCCCTTCACCGTCACCTTGTGTAAGACCCTGAAGATTATGGATACTAAGGTCACCAACTCACAGTCAACCCCTGGGAGGGTACAGTCGACAGTCCAATCCGAACGTATGGGCAGGATAACAAGTCCAAAATCCTTCAAGAGAACTGAGGACAAGTGGACCAGTAGAACTCCAGAGGACCCCGAACGGATTCGGAGTTCACAAAGCACTGAGACCAAATGAAGACAATTGAAACTCAGGAAGAACCCCCAATATATGATCTAACTACTACAAACAGTTAAACAATGGAGGGATAATCTCTATAACTCTCTCGAACGCGACCTCGTGCGTAACCCCTGTGTGAGAGGGGGATCCCAGTAAGCTTATACGAAAAAATTGGATTTTCTCTCCCTATCGCAAGATGCTAAGTTTGCTTGATAGCTTTGGAAAGTTATCCTTTCAACCTATTCCAAAGCCCTACACCTTAAGCTAATGTAGGTTTGCTGACAGAAAATGTAAAAATGTCTGAGAAATTTTTAGTTTAGCACTTGATTTTAAGGTTGTTGTTTACTCAAGAGGAAAATGGTGTGGACTTAATGATGTTTTGACCGACTCTAAAAAATGCAAAGAAATGAGAATGCAAACATTTCACTTCGATGAAAGTTATATTATGAGAAGGAGAAAACGTTCATCATTCCAGATGCACAATGTCCCAAAAATGCCAAAAACAATGCAATTATGCTACTTCAAATGCAAGCTAGTTTAACTACCTGAAAGCAAGAATGCATCTATCTTATTTGTTTTATTCTAATGTATAAAGAAATTAAATACAAATCATTCAATGCTCCACAACTTTCAATCAGAAGAAAGAGTCATATGCAGATGCAAAAGACACGAAGCGACAAAGGTTTCAAACAAAGCATGCACTCAAAGCAATGAGAACTGGAAGAAAACAAGTAGAAACTTGTTCTAACAAGAACTCAATCAAGGATTCAACAACTGACAAACATTCAAGGAGTACAAGAAGATGCAGAGAAGAATCCAAGAAAAGACAGAGAGAAAGAGAAATCACTCAAATTGTCCCGATAAAACAAGGAGCTAGAAAGGGAAATTTCACATTTCGAAAAAAGTTTCAAGCTCTAATAAAGAAAATAAGGGGTGATAAGCACCAAATATCAACCTAAATAAATTCACAACCCAATTACAAAGTCTGGGTAAATACTTCCACAAAACAAGCGGAGAAAATCTGAGCAGAAAAGGGAAAAACTCCTCCAAAAAGGAGACCAATGCTCCATGTCTCAAGGGTACAAAGTGTTGAAGCACTCCCTAAAGCACTGTAGGGGGGTGCTAGCGCTCTGATATGGCCTACAAGGGGGCGTTGAGCCACCCATAAATTCAAAAAATAGTCAAAAAAATGAAGAAAAACTCACCCGGAATGCATAAAAATTGGTGAAATTGCTAGTGAAGGTAGGAGAAGATTAATGGATGATGATCAAATAGCAAAAGTGATCTGAAAGGTGGGAAAATATAAGTAAAGACAAGAGGAATTGTTTGGGAAAAAAGACCTCAAATATCAAATGGAACAGTGGATAGATCTTTGAACTTCCTTACAACATCTTTCATTCAATCAAATAAATGAAAAAAGCAGTAGATCGACTCCAAATCTCAAAGAAGAAGAATGACTCAAATTAAGTGTTGTTCCTGAGTTTATACTTTAAGGCTTTAAAGTATACTGTCAAGGCATCTGAAAAAATAGAGGGAGCTAAGAATAGAAAAAAGACTGATAAAAAGGTAAAGGCTATTGTCGGTTTCTCAACTCTCTGTCGAAGTTCCCAGTTTTCCTGGATACTGATATCTCTCTCAATTGTTGCCCATGAGCGTTCTAAGTCAACCCGATTATTTGTTGTTTGTAAAATAGTGTTAAATAAATTTAGAGCAATGTTGGTTTGATCTGAGAGACTGGGCTCGATGTTAGGCTGCCTTGCAACTGGTACTGTCATGGAGGAAAATAAAGGAGGATAAAGCTCTGTGTTTTCTTTTTAGGCTGGTTATCTCTATTCCACAATGTAACGAGAATGATGTCAAAACACAAATAAATAGTATGACCAAATTGTAGGCTTTTTCTTGTATCTGAGTTAAATTTTGAAGAAAAGAAACATGCATGATATGGAGAAAAACATAAAGCTATTAGCAAAGTGAGGCATCAATTTCAGAGGAATCTCACATTGTAACARAAGACTATGAAATGAGAAAAATATTAATGAAGCATATGATGTTGAAATCTAAGCATCTACATGTCTTGTATCTGTTGATAACGAATACAGAGGAAAAACTGTAAATGATTTGAAATAACAAGAATAATAATTTCCACAGTAGAGGTCGTACTAAATTGTAGCTAATCATTCATCAATTAAACATACATAAGAAAGATGAGATGACAGGGAAACACATAACTCAGAAGTGACAAGATCTGGAATCTTCAATCTGCATTTCTATTTATTTAGAGTCTCTTCAAAATTACTTCGACAAAAATGTTTTTTCAGAGAGATCAAAAAGTTGTTTTTTAGTCTTCGTTCCCTGTATTTATACAATGGTCATCCATACTTGATGGTTAACAATCTCCTACTTTCTAGGAGAAAAATAGTTACAAAACTGCAACCTTAACTGTTGCACGATTAA
>ML778290.1:286420-317715 GCA_009831015.1 Picea engelmannii
TTTTTTATGCTTGTAGTTTATCATAATTAGACTCGATCATCTGGCGACTCCACTTAATTCCAATTTGAATAAGTATTCTACAAGAAGGAATTCAAAAGGCCTAGTTGAGTTCATTCCTGAACCTGGACAGGTTTATCGAAGGAGGTCAGCCAAAGCCATTTCTCGTAGAATCCTTAGTCATTTAGGATCTGAGTCCATTTCTGATATCCACTTGTTTTTTTTTAATAAAAATTTTCATTCAGAAATGGAAATTTATGATCCTTGTGATTTTTCAGCAATAAATAATTATCCTCATGCAATTCCGAAAAAGGCAATAGAAAAATTGTTAAATTTTTAATTAAAATAAAGTACCAAGGCAAGTGTTTCTCTTCCCAAGGCGCCTAAGGGGGAGAAAGTGCCTAATGTAGGTCCTAGTCATTTAATTTGTGAGATGCAAATTAAAAGGTGACTTTATGATTAAAGTGAGGGTGAGTGAAGAGACACCAAATCTCAGCCACCCATCTAATCTAATCTCAGTCGTTAGATTAGAAAACCCCTCACCTTCCCTCATGAGGTCGACTTGGGCAAGAGGGCGCACCCATTCTTGGGTAGTTCAAGCATTCTTGTTGAGAGAACAAGAGAGAGCAAGAGAAGGGACCTTTGGTGAGATGCCAAGGTCGGATCTTTGGTGAGATGCCAAGATCAAGAGACTCTTGGTGAGATGCCAAGAGAAGGGACCTTTGGTGAGATGTCAAGGTCAGATCTTTGGTGAGATGCCAAGAGCAAGAGAGAGGTCGAGCTGAGAAAAGAGACAGCATTTGCTGAAGGAGAGCATGCATCCCAAGGCAAAGAGAAGTATGGATTTCAGGCAGCAGACAGCAAGGAAGAACAGGTCGTACCATACGGATTTGTGGAGGTTGTACAGCATTTAATGTGCACAGAAATCGAGGAGAACAGTAGTTGCAATTTCTGAGAGTATTGGCATGCATTCCAAGGTTGTCGTACAGCATTTGTTGGCACAAAAATTGAGGTAACTGCTGTAATACATTTCTGAGTGTATTTCCGTACAGTCCGTATAGTTTGGCACGTATCTTGGGGGTCGTACAACATGGTTTACAAGGAGTTGTTCATGTTGGTTTTTCCGTACAGTCTTAGCAGAGTTTTGGCATAAATTTTGGGACAGTCCGTACAGCATTAATTGTTGGGACAGTCATACAGTTGTACGGATTTCTGAGACAGAAATCGAGAAGCATTTTCCAGGACTGTTCAAAAGAATTTTTGTGAAAGAAAGTCCAGATAAGTTTGTGTAAATTTCTGAAGATGAATATGCTGTAGAAGAAATTTCTCAGAAGCTCATAAATAATAAAAAGCCCTCTCTCACTGGTTTTCCCCTTGTGGGTTTTTCCAGGGTCAAAGTTAGACTGAAAATCTTTGTGTCTATATTTTCTGAGTTTTGCATATTGCTGATATTTTATTTCTGTGTTGAAAACGATGTTCAGAATCCTCATGTTTCAGTTCTGAAGTTTATTTTCTGTTAAGTTTTTATATGTTGAAACAGTGCTGAGACATATGCTGAAACAGTGTTGAGACATATGCTGAAACAGTACTGAGACATATGTTGAAACAGTGCTGAGACATATGCTGAAACAGTGCTGAGACATATGTTGAAACAGTGTTGAGACAGTGCTGAGACATATGATGAAACAGTGCTGAGACATATGTTGAAACAGTGCTGAAACTGGAGTTTTGGCATTTAACTTTGGTTGAAAAATCAGCGAGAATGAAACTGGGTTGGTGTCTAAAAAATTCTAACAAAAATTACCTAGCTTTCAAGGCAATAATGTTATTTCTGCTAAAATGCATGTTAAATCATTTATGAGATGTATTAATAAGTGGTGTGCTACACATGACCACGAAGATGTAAAAATGAAGCTCTTTGGTCTTTCCTTAGAAGATGATTCTTCAAACTGGTATGAAGACATGCCAAACAACACTTTCAAGACCTTGAAGGATCTCTTAGATGCATTTACTGAGAAGTGGGGGGAGAAAAGAGATCATCGTCAACTTTTGGCAGCCCTCAACACAATAAGGAAGAATGAGAATGAAAATGAAACTATGGATGAGTTTAACAAGAAATTCAATGAGCTAGTTTCAAGCATACATAGAGATATCAAGCCTCCAGACAGTGCTATCTTGATATACTACATTGAGGCATTTGGCGGGGAGATGAGGTATCAACTAAGAGATAAATAACCCACCAACCTCAATGTAGCTCAAGAAACAGCTAACAAGATTGATAAAAACATGCAAGCATCAGGAAAGTCAAACCTTCTAGGATTCACAAGAGGCAGTTCTTCTAGACAGTTAGATTCTAAAGAAAAAGCAACAGTTCCTGATAATAAAGATTCGTCTTATGACCCTTTAAAGGCCATAACAGAGATGGTTAAAAGAATGGAGGCAACTCATGCTACTCAACTTAATGTTTTGCATAATAGGTTGATAGCTACGAAGAGGTCCCAAAATCAAAATAACAGATTCCAACCGAGGCCTAATAATGAAATATGGCAAAAGAAAGGTCATCCACAAGAGAAAAGGCCACCTAATCAGTTGGAATCCAATAATGTGGTAAATGAGGAAATGACACCTTTTTGTAGAGAATGTGAATATTTTCATGAAGAGTCCACTTGCCCAATATTTTGTCAAATAAATGAACAAGGCCTCCTTCCAACAAACAATTTTGTGGGACAATCAAGAAGCTCTAACCACATAAACAACTTTGGTGAAACTCACACTTTGTCAATCGATTATTGGGTTCAAATGCAAGAAAGAAGTGAGCAAGCAAATGAAGTGGTTGAAGAGTATGATAATGTTACAAATTTGTATGGACACAAGCCCACAAATGAGCACATTTTAGAGATGGCCATACATAAAGGAATAGTCTACCAAAGAAAAGGGAGAGATGGTGCAAACAAGTCTCAAGCGAACTTTCCCAAGGTAACTAATCCTCCTCCAATTATTGATCTAACTTTTGATTTAGGTAATTGGATTTCAAATGCAAAAGTGTTGGTTCCAGTGTCGGATCTTTTGAAAATTCCTTCACAAAAGGAAAAACTACTTAAAGCAATAAATGTTCCAAATGATAAAGTGGTTGTTCAAAATCAAGAAAAAGAAAAGGAACATCATGAAGATCCTCCAATGGTTTTGACTAGCAGAGATAGAACCAAAGAAGAGAATCCTCATTTCTTTGTGTCTCTAAAAATAAATGATCAGTGGTTGCATAATTCTATGTATGATTCTGGAGCTTCATCCAACATTATTACTAAGAGAATTATGCAAAGATTGGGCCTTAAAGTTACAAGGCCTTATCACAATGTGTGTGCCATGATTTCCAGAGAAATTGAAACCCATGGGGTTATCATAGATTTGTCAGTCAAGCTATCTTTTCGTCCATATTTTTCTTTCAAGATGGATGTGCTTGTAATCGGTGTGCCAGATGCTTGGGGTATGCTTCTCTCAAGAAAATGGGGAGCTCACATGGGAGGTTGCCTAAATATGGATTTGACTTTTGCAACTATCCCATACCCTCCTCCACCAACCGAGAATTCAGGCTCTTTAGAGAAATAGAAAGAAAGTATCACATAGAAGATCCTAAAGAGCCATTCAATGAGTTCTTATGCCAAATGTCTGACATGAGTAATTTCTCAATTTGTTCAAACTTCCTAGCACCAGCTGAAGAAAAATTTAAAGATGAAAAAAAAAAGTAATAAAGCTTGGAAGATGAACTTTGATGGTGCACATTAAAGATCAGGAAAAGGGGCAAGAATTGTTCTAGTTTCACCAACAAGAAAGTCTTACAATTTTTCATTTAGATTAGAGTTTGATGCAACAAATAATCTAGCTAAGTATGAAGCACTTCTATTTTTTCTAGAAATTGTAAAGGACATGGGGATCAAAATATTAAGCATCAAGGGTGATTCAAATTTGGTCATTCTCCAGGTAAAAAACAAATTTGCATGCAAAAGTGAAAGATTGAGAAGATGCATAAATGCAATCTGGGATACTGTAGAATTGTTTGATGCTATAGATCTCATTTCAATTCCTAGGGATCAAAACAGTTTAGTGGACAGTTTGGTAGTTGTAGCTTCAACCCTCCAACCTTCAGAAGATCTAATAAAAGGAAAAGGAAAGTTGGAAATAATCTTTAGACTTTCAGTTCCAGATAATATTGATCACTGGCAAGTTTTCAGAAATGATGAGCAAATCTTAAGATTCGTCCATAATGTTCAAGAATTCTCAGGTTTCAATGTCAGTTATAAAGAAGAAGGAAAAGAGTATGTTGAGGAAGATAACCCTATAAAAAAATCCAATCCCTAGAGGAATAACTTCCTTAGAAAAGATCTTTGACAGGCATGACATGCATAAAAAGAAAAAAGAAGTAATAAAACCTAGCAGTTACATAGAAGGGAATATTGGGACAGAAGAAGTCCCAAGGCTCATAAAAATCGAAAAGGGTACTTCAGAAAAAGAAAGAAAAGAAATAATAAGTCTTGTCCGTGAGTATAGGGATGTATTTTCATTTACATATGATGAACTCAAAGCTTATAAAGATGATGTGTTTCAACATACTATCCCACTCAAAGAAGACACAAAGCCCTTCCAGCAAAAACTTAGAAGAATAAATCCTAAGTTAGCACCTTTGGTTCAAGCAGAACTCAAAAAGATGTTGGATGTTCGCATCATTGCTCCAACAAGGCATTCTTCATGGTGTTCTAACTTAGTGGTAGTTCGAAAGAAAAAGGGGGAAATAAGGCTATGCATTGATTTTAGAAATCTGAATCTAGCCTACATTAAGGATAATTACCCCTTGCCCAACATGCAAACTCCATTGCAAAGAGTTACTGGTTCAAAAATAATGTCCATGTTGGATGGTTTCTCTGAATACAATCAAGTGTTGGTGAGGAAGGAGGATCAAAATAAAAAAAAACCTTCACCACACCATGGAGCACCTTTGAGTACCTAAGGATGCCCTTTGGCTTATTAAACACAGGTGTTGCTTTTCAGAGGGCCATGGATTTTTCCTTCCATGAAT
Source organism: Picea engelmannii (assembly GCA_009831015.1). Taxonomy (NCBI): domain Eukaryota; kingdom Viridiplantae; phylum Streptophyta; class Pinopsida; order Pinales; family Pinaceae; genus Picea; species Picea engelmannii. The sequence goes on from ML778290.1 coordinate 291,489, forward strand.
TAATGAGCAAAATCATTGAGATCTACCAGGATGACTTGACTATTTTCTCAAAGGAAAGATCAGATCATGTGGGTCATCTCAGGCAGGTGTTTGAAAGATGTCGAAAGTATGGCATCTCCTTGAATCCGGCTAAGTCAATTTTGGGAGTTGATGAACGTAAGTTGTTGGGCCATATCATAGCAAAAGATGGGGTGAAAATGGACCCAGAAAGGGTGCAAGCCATACAAGGAGTCCCTTTGCCCCAAACCAAGAAAGCCCTCCAATATTTCCTTGGTCAAATCAACTTTGTAAGAAGGTTCATCCCAAACATGGCCGAGACCATGAAACCTATCCTCAAACTCTTAAAGAAAGATGTCAGGTTTGAGTGGACAGAAGAAGGAATAAGAGCTTTTAAAAACATTAAGGACGCAATTGGTAAATCTCTTGTGCTTGTTAGTCCAAATTATTCTAAAGACTTCCAAATCTTTTCATTTGCTTCTGAAGATACTATAGCAGAGGTGTTGCTCCAAAAGAATGACGAGGGTCAAGAGCAACCCATTGATTTCATGAGCAAAGCATTGCAAAACTCAGAGCTTAATTACACAACCATGGAAAATCAAGCATATGCTTTGGTCAAATCCCTTGAGCATTTTCGAGTTTACATAGGATATTCAAGAGTTGTGGGGTATGTACCCCACCTAGTAGTAAAAGATATCATTGGACAACAAGATTGCTTGGGGGTGAGGGGAGAGTGGGTTTCAAAAATACAAGAGTATGATTTGGAAATAAAACCCACTAAATTAATCAAAGGTCAAAGATTAGCTCAAATGTTAACTGAAGGAAATGAACGAGCTTTTGACCTAGTCTGTCAAAACAATGAATCTAGGCCAGCTTTATCTCCAGAACTTCAAAAGTTAGAACAATACGAATGGTATGCCAATATAATTTTCTTCCTTTCTAATCTCACATGCCCAAGTCATTTAATTGGTCACAAAAGAAGAGCATTGATATTAAAAGAAGCTAAGTATTGTATCATTCAGGATGGATTTGGGTGGAGGAACCCCGATGGGGTGATACTTAGATGTGTTGATGAACTTGAGTCCAAAAGACTCTTGGTTGATTTTCATTCGGGATTTTGTGGTGGGCATTTTGCAGCCAAAACTATTTCCCACAAGATCCTCAGAACAGGTTACTACTGGCCCACTATATTTTCAGATGTGGACAAAATGGTTAGGGGTTGTCAGCAGTGTCAACTGGGAAGCAGAAGTTAGCAGCCTTACCATTACAGCCAGTAGTGGTGGAAGCCCCTTTTCAGCAGTGAGGGCTTAATTTCATTGGTCGGTTCAAGGATAATTCAAGTAATGGCTATACTTGGATAATCACAGCAACTGATTATTTCACAAAGTGGGTAGAAGCTATACCCACCAAATCAGCAACTGACAAAGTGGTCATGGATTTTCTTGAGAACAAGATTATCACTAGGTTCGGTGTGCCAGTGAAGATAACTATTGATAATGCCAAGGCCTTTAGTTCAACAGAATTATCCTCATTTTGTTTTAAGTATGGCATTATATTATCTCACTCTTCAAACTACTATCCCCAAGGCAATGGTCTTGTTGAGTCTAGCAATAAAAAATTAATGACAATTCTTAAGAAAATTGTCGGTGATAACAAGAGGTCATGGGATAATAAGATCAAGTTTGCACTTTGGGCTGACTGGATCACAAAGAAGAGTTCAATAGGAAAAAGTCACTTTGATTTGGTTTACAGTCTTGATGTCACTCTGCCAATTCATTTAAAGCTTTCAGTGTATCAATTTGTTCAGAAATATGGTTTGGACGAAGACTTTCATCAAAATACAATTGATCAAATAATTGAGCTTGATGAAAACAGAAGGAAAGTCTTAGATCAAAGTATAAAAAATCAAGAAAAGATAAATAAAACATTTGATAAGTCCTCAAGACAGAGATTTCCAGGTAGGTAATACAGTCCTCCTATGGGACAAACGGAAAGAGAAGTCAGGAAGTCATGGCAAGTTTGACAGTCTATGGGTAGGGCCATACATTTTCCAGGATGTAGCTGGAAAAAACTCTTTTGTCCAAAGCATATTGGATGGGGAGAGGTTGCCACTTCAGTAAATGGTTAACTTCTCAAACTCTTCTTCAACGAAGTTATCTGATGTCCATGGGGCATCTTTTGTATCATATTCTCTAAACCCTTATCATTTGTACTTTAAATTTTCATTTTCTTGTACATAGTTTATTTTTCAATTTTGTATATATATACATGTACATTATTTCTGCAACTTATGTTTAGTATTGGATTTTATATGGACATGTTGCTAATGAGGTGTCGATGATGCAGGTCATGTGATTCTAGATTCTCGTATGCTCTCCTTCAAATAAAAATATCAATCACACCTCCCCATATGGAGCCAATGTTATCCATCAAAGTTGCACTAGGATGGACTTCCAGCGAACCGCCAAAGATTGAACATTTCCATGTTCAAAATTCAGAATTTCAGTCGGTCAATAAGACCAACTTCTTTCACATTTTCCATACCCTACAGGGAATTGTAATAAGAGTTGTTGCATGATGAACTTGTAAAGGATCTTAGACACCTTCGACTTAGGCATGATTTTTTACTCTCGAGTGTTTTGTTTTACTTATTAATTATATTTTGTTGTTTAAAGACGATTTATAATTTCTAAGTTTTTTCACTCAATTTCTCCAAAGTTGGAGTATATACTCATGGTTAGGCCTTAGCATGGATCTAAGCCTGGTGTCTAATGTATATTACCATGCTAAACATCCTCCTAAAGTTTTATGGAAATGTGCTAAATCCCCCTTAGTATTTTTTAATTTTTTCAATTAATTAAAAAATTTCCGCAAAACGGGAATTTTTAATTAAAAATTAAAGTTGTAATAAAAAAGTGGTACTAGGGGACATCATATGACTTGTGAGTGCTCATTTTTGGACCTAGAGCACCAACATTACCTAAGTACCCACTTTGTTGAGTGAATTAGTGATTTTAATCACTAAAAAGTCAATATTACTCAAAAAACCCAAAAAAGACAAATAAAATCAAGAAAAATCAGCGAGTGACTATTTTCTTGAAAACATGTGGGCAGATGTTTTGGATGAATAAAGCCTCAAAAGGCAAGGTGGCAGGCATAGGAGACATCCCATTGGTCATAGACCAAACAATATGTCATGTGGATTTGATTTTGGCATGTGCTCAAGAAGAGGGTGTGCACCTCTTCAGAGGTGGCGCATTCCTAAGAGGGGCAGCCTACCTCTTGAGAGGTGGCACCCCCTATCCTCATCAAATCTTCCAAATGGCATGTTGTGAGAGTGTGGGGAGAGGTGAGAGTGTGGGGAGAGGTGGCACCCTACTCCCACACACTTGGCCATACCCTCCATCCACTTGGTGTGCTCTCCTTGTCCACTTGGTGCGCCCTCCTCCATTGAGAACTCTTCCCCTTGGCTATAAATTGGAGCTCTCTTCCCATTGCAAACTAGTTGGAGCATTTGGAAGGATTGCATTGTAATATCATTTGTAGTATCAATATTTTTTGGAATAAAAGGCTTTGGAGGCTAAATTTTGGTAATCAAGCTTCATGTGTGGATCTCATTTGTCAATGGTGTGTTAGTTTGTGAGGTAATGCGCTTTGTTTTTCTTGCTTAATTGTTAGATTGTATCCTTCAAGTGGAGTTGTCTCCAAAAGGGGTAAGGTTAGAAGAGTTAAGTTGCTTTATAATCGTGTTGTTTCTTGTATATCAATATTTTATGTTGCATATTCATTTCGGTTAATGTTTATGCTTTCTTAAGATTTTTTTATGCAAATAATACTATTCTACTAATAGTTCTTTGGCAAGAAATATCTAAGTGTGCAGGATCTCATAATTTGAAGAGGAGGATAGGCATTGTTGCACTCTCTTCTCCTTCAAGCTTTCAAAAAGACAAAGAGTCCCTATTTGATTCATCAAGAAGACCCGTTCCAAGGCTTTGAAGATCTTCCTCTTTCTCTTTCTCAATATAATATCATTTTTTTTGTTACCTTAAGATCATATATGCAAGTTATTTGAATCCGATTTAAAGTCTAAAGATATATAATTTCAATTTTGCATATATAGGAAAAGCTAAATATACTTTTGCATCTAAAAGTTTCATTTTAAAAGCATAAGATCTAGACTAGAAAATGATAGTTTTATCAAGTTTTGTTTCTAAATTTTAAAGGGATAAAAGTAATTTATTTTTCCAAGTGTTTCATTTAAATATTGGGCAATTTAGTGCTTGTAGTTTGTTGTCTTAAAACAATAGCAAAAGATCCCAAGGAAACAAGCTTTCTAGCTTGATTCTTTGGTTCATTTCTTGCAAGATATCAATAAGTTCACTTAGGAGAAATTTGAGGTTTTACTACTAACACCTCAAGACATCTTTCAAGTGTTTTGCGGCATATGTTCATCTTGTTTGTTTGTTGTTTCGTGTAGGTTGGTGCGAAATCAAGATGATACGTTGTCAAAAAGTTGAAGATTTAAAGCTTCCAAGACCCCCGAAGTGGCCCTATATCTTTGAAAATTGTTGTAAAAGTGTAATTTTTATTTTGTGATCCATTTATAAGGGTCCACATCTCTCTTTTAAAGAGATCATAAGTCTCATCAAGAGCATTTGTAACCGATATAATAAAATAAGTGAGCCAAAGAGCATTTGTAACCGCTATAATAAAATAAGTGCGCCAAAGGAGGTCTCGCTTTGTTTTTCCCCCCGGGGGGGTATGTTGTGTTTTTGGGGACTTTGTGTTTTAGCTTGCTTTAATTTTTTTTTTTATATAAGTTCTCAAACAAACTCACATCAATTTTAAATATAAAATAAACCACAATCTAGATTAGATTTGAATTTGCAAAAGTAGAAGACTAATTGCTAGTTTAGTTTTCCTTTATGCAATTTCAAAGTTGGAAATAAATTGTCTCATCAACTCCTCGCAAGAGGTTGGTCAGTAAAGACTTTAGTAATTAGAAAAACATTTCTCTTTCAGTACTTTGTTTTCTTGTTTAAAATAAACAACTCCCCCCAGCTCCTAGTGTGGTTCCTGACCCTTCCAGTTGCGAGTTTGTCTCGGTCTTCTAAGGGTAAGTTTCATACACGTTGAGTTCGTCAGTGGTGATAGATTAATAGGGAAATCTTAAAAGAGAATTATTGTTTAGATTTAAGAACTGCCTAAGGGGAGTGTGCGAAGTTTCACTGAATACATCAGGCTTGTTCCCCTCAGTGTTGGACATCTGACACCTCTAGTGAGTTTGTTGGTGGAACCATGGGTTTCGACAAGTTCTCAATAAGTCTTTGAGCTAAAGGGATAACCTCTTGAGAGGCCAAATCTAGTTTAGTCAAACATTTTAATTCCATGCAATAAAATTTATCTCATTAACCTATCATCAATAAATCCTAATAAAACACATGATCTACATTGTCCACGATACCTTTAAGGCATTGGTATCATTTCTACATTTACAAAGCCATTTGTTTCAAGTACTTTATTTTAGTCATTTACTTTGAAGCAATTTTGATTTACTTGCATCTAACATTTGTCTCAAGTATCCTTTTATGCAAGTATATGTTATGTATCTTGTGGTGATTAATTGATCTGTGTATGCTTTAGAATAGATTTGCTTTATATTGGTTAATGAATTAAACTCCTAGAATACTAGTTGCTTAGATTTCAGTTTAATCCTTAGATCATTTTATTAGGGACTACCCCCCTTTGCTTCACTAGGAGTTGGCCTAGACGGAGGAGTTGAGGATTAGGTGGCAGCACCTTAACTCTCACTTGCCCCCAAGGACACACCGAGTGGATTCAATATTTCTTCCATGTCTCTCGGGTGTGTATAAGGCGACAACACTTCCCAAGAAAGCTTGGAAGGAAAAAGAAAATCCTAGGTCTCAGGTGGATGTTGAAGGTCAAGTTTCACCGGAAACCTCTATTGTTGTAAAACAAGCAATTGAAGCCCTTATCATGGAAGATAATGTTGAAGCACATTCAGAACCCCTCGCTCAAGTTTTCTTGTCTTTTGGTAAGATCTATCCCTCTCATTCTCCCTATCTTATCTCAAAGGAGGATGTTTTCCCCCAAGAAGTCCCTATGCTAGTTGAGAGTCGTGGAGATCCTTATGTTCCCCTCCCTCTTGTTAAGACTTCTCCCATTCCTTCCGGAAGATATGATCGGGTTCCCTCTCCTCAACTCAAACCTGTCTCTCCAAAAGGTCTCGAGTCTTTGTCTATAGCGATCTTAGCATCAGACCCTCACTTGTCGAAGAAGGTCCATTTGTCGATAGCTAATGATATTTTCCGCCATTCGTCTTCATGTAAGGACTCTTAATCGAAAGTTCATATGCCTTCTGTGAAATCAAATTATGACCTTCATTCCAAATACAAACCAAAGGACGACGTGTCGATTGAGGGGGGTCTTGCTCCAGATAAACTCATCAAAGGCGGGGCGAGGAGAATCTTTCCCACGCCCAACTTCAATCCAAAAAGGACATTAGAAGTTGTAGGCAAGCTACCATAGATAGGGCCCTTAGAGCAGGGAAATCCCTCAATAGGGTTTCCCCATGGTTGCTCTGTATTTTAACGCTTGTGGAGTCGAGAGTGCCCAAAAAATGCTAGCCCTCAAAAGACTGGTCAAAGTCTATTCTCTGGATGTATTACTAATTCAAGAAACTATGTGTGGAGGTGTCAAATCTATTAAAGCCTTTTCCTCCTAGCTCAAGGGTTGGTCCTTCGATGCGTTGGGATCAGACAACATGTTAGGGGGTCTTCTCACTACATGGAGTCCTCTTTTGGTGGCTTCCTCTACGCCTCTATTGTCCTCTGGTATCTAAGTTGATCTTGTGGTAAAGGATTTGGATCTGGAGCTCAAGGTTCTTAACATCTACGAGCCCTATTATGATAGAAGTCCTTTTTGGGAGGCTTTGGCTTCCTCGTGATCTCTCTCAGGTGACAATATTTTGTTGGGTGGAGATTTAAAATTTACTCTCTCTTTAAGGGAGGTTTAGGGGGCTCACCCTCGTCAAGACCCCCAAGAGGACTTCTTTATGCATTTTTGGAAGAGGTACACCTTATGGATTTGGAACCTACAAAGATTCTCCCACTTGGTGCAATGCGCGTAGAGGCGACGAAGGAATCTCAGAGTGGTTGGATTGTTTCCTAGTTTCAGAGCCTCTGTTGGATGGTAAGTGGCTTGTTAAGTCATGGGTGGGCTCTAGAGGCCAGTCAGACCATCTGCATATTCTCTTTAAAATGGACAAGGGAGATTTGAAGCCACCCCCCCCATCAAAGTTTAATCATGCATGGTTTCTCAAGGAGGATTACAAACAACTAATATCTTCGGTTTGGGAAAAATATATTGCTAGTTTCAGGACTCTCTTTCATGCAACAGTTTGCGTACAATCTAGCTTTGGTCAGGAAAGTAACCAAGAAGTGGATGACCTCTCATAGGGAGAAAGCTTGGGCGTCTCTCAGGGAAGTAGAAGAAAAAATAAGGCGGTTGCATGATGAGAATTCGCAAGGGGTCTTTTTATACGAGCAAAGGACTACCCTCAAAGATATTGAAACTCAACAATGGGACCTTATGAACAAAGAAGAGATCGCATGGAGATTGAAAAGCCAGGTGATCTAGGTGCAAGAAGGTGACAATAATACGAAGTTCTTCCATCAGTTCACCAACTCACGTAAGAGCAATAATACTATTTGGGAACTCAAAACTCAAGCCGAGGTGACGGTAAAATCATTTCAAGGCAAGGCAGAGGCAAGAATTACATATTCCGGTAAGCCTTTTAAAGAGAAGCCCAACTTCCCTATCAAATAAATCCTTCAGGTGTTAATCCTAATCCCCCATATGATTAGTGAAGAGATGAACGCTTCCCTAGAAGTTGATATTTCTAAAGAAGAACTGCTTCCGACTCTCTCCTCCCTTAAAAAGGGGAAGAGTCCACGCCCTAATGGTATGATGGTTGACTTCCATTTGATTTTTTATGATTTTCTCAAGGAAGATCTTCTAAAGGTGGTGTAGGAATCCAAGTGTTCTGGTAAGATGTTGGGAACACTAAATGCCACCTTCATTACACTAATCCCTAAGAAACAGGATGTGGCATCTCTAGACGATTACATGCCCATCTCGTGTTGCAATGCCATTTATAAAGTGATCTTGAAAATCCTAGCTAACATATTAAAGCCTATTATGAGTGAGTTGATATCGGAGGAACAGTTTCGTTTTCTTGCAATTGCCAAATTCACAATACAGTGGCTATCACCCAGGAAGCTCTCCATTCCAAGAAATTGTCAAAGTTTTCGGAAATCACTATAAAGCTGGACCTTTCAAAATCTTATAAGGTAAGTTGGACTCGCCTCAAACTTTTCCTCTTACAAATGGGAATGAATCTTTCCACGGTTAGTTGGATAATGGAGTGTATCCAGTCTGTTTCATTTGCAGTCTTGATCAATGGCACTCCCTCAAATTTCTTTCGGGCCTCCTTGGGCCTGAGACAAGGGTGTCCTCTTTCTCCCTTTCTTTTTCCACTGGTGGCAGAAGGTCTCGATCTACTTTTAAAGGACACCAAACGAAAAGGTGAACTAAGAGGAGTCAAAGTGCCTCCTTCGGAAACCATTACTCATCTCATCTTCGTTGGCAATGTCCTCCTCCTAGTTGTCGAAAACACCAATGATTTCTATGTCCTGAAAATGATCCTAGATCTCTATTGTTTAGTTACAAGTATGGAATTTGTTTTTTCTAAGCCTTGTTTTCTCTTTAATTCTCTCTTTGATGAAGCTCGGAGGGAACGGGATCAAGCGCTTCTTTTTCCTAGATCGGAGTTAGATAGAGGCCTCAAGTATCTGGGTTTTCTCCTCAAACCCAATTCTTATAGTTACGACTATTGGTTATGGCTCTTCAAAAAAATATATACTCGCATTTCCTTCTGGGAAAACATATGGCTTTCCCGGGGCGGCCGTCTAGTCCTATTCAAATATGTATTGGAAAGTATTCCCATCTATTGGGCATCGACTGTTAAAATCTCGAAGGGGATTCTAACTAAAATCAAGAAAAAGTGCTTCCAGTTTTTATGGACGGGGAAAGAAGTCTTCTTGTGGCATCCCCTTTGTGAAGTGATCTAAGATTGTGCTCCCAAAGAAGTTACACAATTGGGGGATAAAAAACATATATCTAGTTTGTCATTATTTGGCGGCAACAAATCTATGACTCACCTATATCAACTCGTTGTGGGGGCAGGTGACGAGGTCTAAGAACCTCGGAGACAACTCTATAGAGGATTGGCTCAGACAAATCTGAAAGTCAACTAAAATAGCTCTTCAGTTTGGAAATCCTTGGTAGATGCCTTCTTGCTAGTAGGTAAGTGGACAGTGTGGAGAATTGGCAAGAGGAAAAATGTTCACCTTGGAGAAGATCCATGGATTGGAGTAGATGATGGATATAGGATTTTTGAGAATCTTTTAAAGACTCTTCACACGTAGGGAATTTTTTCGTTATGTGATGTAAAAGGCTTGTAATCCCCATGAGATAGGTAGGCGACAATGGTGGTATGAAGTCGACCTGGGACTTACAAGATATTTGGCAGTGGATTAGCGTGCTTTCGTTGGCAAGCTCTGCGCCAACTTCATAAAGTTGTCAGAGGAAGAAGAAGACACCCTAGCATGGTCAAAAAAACCCTCTATGGGAGGCTACACAACGAAGTTAGGCTATTACACTCAAGCGGAAGCAGATTTCCAGGGTGTCAAAGTTTAGTGCTGGGAGCGGATCTGGAAGCTTCATGGTCCATTGAAATCGAGGATAGTGACGTGGTTAGTTCTGAAAAACAAGCTACTTACCTAGGATAATGGCATTAAAAAAGGTTGGATAAGGTCTAGTCAGTGCTCTCTCTATAAGAATGAGTCTAAAAATGTTACGCACCTTTTCATGCAATGTCTCTATCTTCTACAAGTGTGGTGCTTAGTTGCCATTAAATTTAAACCCAAATCCTCGTGGAATAAATTCAGCGTGGAAGCCTACGTTCAGGAATGGATTATGGACTTGTCAATGGCCAGTTCTAAATCTCTCCCTTTCCATTTGGTGTACTATGTTTGGTGGGCGCAGAATATGAGCATTTTTCAAGATAAATACATTCCAACGAAAGTGACAATGGGTTATTGTTAAATTTTCCAATGAATATAGGATATACCAAAAGGTGAATAATCTAAGAATTTTCATTGTGCCTCAGCTAGATCTTGAAGTCTCGTGGGGATTTTTTTATGGCATCAATCAAAGACACCCACCCAGATGAGAGATCGAAGTCGTTCTTAATCTAAACACTTCCCATTATTTCCACGTAAGATATGCTCAAAGTCTAGGTTCGAATATGAAAGTTGAATTCTCAACGTTGTGGACCCTCCTACTTTGCTACCAAATTTAAGGTCAAAAAGCTGCAAGTAATGGGAGATTGAAAGACGACCATAGATTGGGATGATAAAAGAAACAACGTATCAATAGTACGCCTCAAGCATCTCTTACAAGATATTCAATCTTCCCTCCAATCTTTTGAATGGACCTCTTTTACTCACATCTACGTGTTATTGAGCAAACTTGCAAATGAACTGTCAAAGTAATCACTCAGTTCTTACGCCTTTTATGAATTCTTCTATGAAAGGGAATGGGAGGCCATGGAATTCCATTTCTAGCACAGTCAATTGAATTTGTTTGGTCCATTTAGTATGATGTTTTAATTACACTCAAGCTTAGAGTTTCGCAGTTGATAACAAAAGGAAGAATGTATTATGTGCTTTAGATAACCAGTTTAAGGCATAACTCTTATATGGTCAGCAAAGGGCAGTAATGCCAAGTTAGTCTAAACAGTCGGAGTCTCTTATCTTGTGACAGTCAATGATCATCCCTTTGGATAGTAACATGTATATTCTTTCTTTTGGAACATAAATATTTTTTCCTTGGATTAGAAAAAAAAAAAAAAAATTGTCTAAGAGAAATTCATCATCTTGGTAAGCCAATATATTTCCTAGATTACAATGCTCGTGTATAAAACAAGATGTAGAAAGATTGACTAATATTATGTGGATTGCGTTGGATTTGGACTTCAATGATATTATTAAAAAAATAAGGCATTCTCAAGTTTAATGAATTCTACTAGGTGGGCGAGATGTTAAAGCCAAAGACCATGCATCATTTCCATCACTACATGTAGAAGATCGTGTTTAGATATCGAAGTAATTATGGGAATTGGCCCGTAAGGATAATTACATGTTTGTTATGGCGTTCATTAACTATGGTTTGATTCTAAGGATTTCAAATAATTAATCACAAAACCATAGTAAATGAAGATTAAGATAATGCAATGCAAGGTTGTGGTGCCCCTCGCATAAACATCTCAATCAAGCCCTATTGGCAATGTTAATTAAAATGGATTTATGGCCAACAAGTTCCTTATGGTGGTATTATATAGTTGCAAGTTGGTAAGGAGAATGTCCAACACAAAAAAAATAGTATATATAACCCCCTCATTTGTTTTCTTCATTTCTTTTTCGTTTACCATATTCGCATTTCTTATAGATTGGTGGAGTTTTTAGGCATTAACTATGAAGTGACATCTCCTTCATCAATGTGTTGCATCTATGATGGTATTTTCAATCTATACAAGAGAAGGATGTCCAACTGATCTAGAACGGGGGTGACATTTATACCAAATTTGATTTGGTTCTAGGCCACTTAACAAAGGTCAGATTTGCAATTGCGGATATATTGAACTTGATTGCATCAAAGGTGGAAAAATGTACTTATGAAGACTTGAATCCAAATTGAATATTAACTTGGTGGATGTTAGTCTCATAATCCAATACTTAATGCATTTAATGAACATAATTGCAAAAATAAAACATGCATAAGAAAACATGAGACAAGAGATCACGGAGTTGTTAATGGAGTTCACTAGAACCTTCTGGCTACGTCTCTGGATCCGCTTGGGATACGAATCGTTTGCTTATCCTTCCTTTGAAAGGGCTGAAATCTTCTCACAAAATGTGGCACATGCTCCTTACAGGGTTGAAACCCGAAGCAGCCTTCTCTCACACAAAAGAGAACTTAAAGCTCCCACATAAGTGACATTTTTTCAGACACCGAAAGGACTACATTTGAGCTCTCTCCCCACGAAGGGATGGTCCATAAAGGATTCATTCCTAGAGCTTTACATAGGGGGTTTATATAGTTTTCATCAACTCCATAATTCAAGGAAACAAGATCCACAAATTTAGGATCTAATAACCACTCAAAGAAAAAAATGAGAAAGCACCTCAACCAACTTGGAAGACCCTTAGCTTCCTCCTTGAGACTAGGAAACCACTTGTGGTAAAGTGAGGAAGAGTCCAAACCAACTCATGAGACCCTCAACTTCCTCCTTAAAACTATGAAACTAATTTCCCCTTAAAATTAGAATTAGAAAACTAATTTGTGAGTTGGATTCTCTCACAAAACTAATTTCCCATTTTTACAATTAAATGAATAATACATGATATTCTCACACTCATTTCAACCAATTTGATTGAATAATACATGAGTTTCTCACTCACTTAAAGTATTAATCATTTTTACATTTTAAACAAATCATTCATGAGTATTGATTATTAATTATTCTTTGCCACCTACCATCAATTAATATTTTAATGATCTTCTCCATAGTGTGCAAAGTAATGATTCCTTGTGTGGAGATCCTCCTGGATCACCAACACAGAAATTTAGCATATATAACCCCTCATTTCTTGTTTCTTCATTTGTTTTTCATTTACCACATTAGCATTTCTTGTACATTTTGGGGTTTTTACGCACTAAGCGAGGGGTGACATCTCCTTCATCAATGTGTTGCATCTATGATGGTATTTTTTATCAGTGCAAGGCAATTGCAATTATGGTAGGATTTTGGACAATTTAATGTGATGACCTTCCACAAACCAACATTTATGGTCACAACCATATAGTACAACGCATTTATGAGAATTGTGGCTTGCATTTACCCCTTAGATGGACACATGTAATGTTACGCCCATTGTAATATCATGCATTTATGATCATGGTATTTCAATAATGGTAGAATGGATTGTTATCTTTTTAGCTCGGGAGGTACTCTACATATGTGTCTTGTATGCAGAAATCCCCTTGTACCTACACTACTGGACACTTGACTTTATAATGGATTTTTATAAAGTTGTAAAGTGGTTCTTTTATTAAAGTGACTTTTTAATGAAGTGTACCTTCTAATATTAAAGTGACTTTATTTCATAAAGTGCACTTATGTAATAAAATGAAATGTACTTTAATATTTTAAGTGATTTATTTTGGAATGAATGAATCATGGCCCTTGATCTTGTAAAGGCAAGATAAGATCTTGGCCTTTGGATTTAGGGTTGGGGAAGGTGAAAAGACACTTGGGAGGTAAAAGGATAGTGTGCAAGACACAAGAGAAGGAGATTGAGAGAGATTTTCAAGTAGGCTTGAGAGAGGAAAGTTAGGGCAATAAAGAGGGCACATTTCCCAAGAGATAATGGGCACAAATCCCAAGGGAACATTTATGTTTGAGTGCTGGATTTTTTTTCTATTGTTGGAAGCCATATTGTACAGATCTGTGCATTTCGTACAACAAGGGAAAGAGGGCACGAAAATCGAGGCAAGATGGGCACGATTTTCGAGGCTATTTAGAGGGTTTTTCTTGTTGTTGTTGGGTTGTACAGGACAGTCCGTACAAAATACCATGGGCACATATTTCAAGGAGCTGATTTTTGGGCAGGTCATACAGCAGTATGGACTTGGCACATTTTTCGAGGCAAAAAATTTTGGAACAATTTTGGGTGATGTTAGTGGTTTTTCTCTTGGCTGGAAATTGTATATTTGTTGTTGATATGTACTTTCTTGAAGCTGAATAATAAGATTTCTCTCTCTCTCTCTCTCTCTCTCTCACACACACACACACACACATTGGGTTTCCCCACATTGGGGTTTTCCCTGGCATTTACCTAAATTTATGAGTTATTCATGGTTGATTGAATGTTGTTCATTGTATTTATTTTGCTACATAAATTACTTGGCAATGTGTATTTCTGCTTATAGTAATTTATGAATGTGGGTTTTAGACATTTCAAAGTTCATGCAAGACAGTTATCTCTAGGTTGTTGAGTGTATGACAGAATATTAGCTTGTTGATTTTGTCATTAAAATTTCTACATGGACTTGTTACATATTGAGACTATCTCATCATTTTATAGCATATGCAATGTGAACTTGCGGTGTATACAACATTTTGGCATGTAATTGATGTTTGCTTAGTAGGGATGTGCAATTTGTACAATACGCCAATCCCTAATTAAGGAAATTTGCATTCTTTTTAACGAAATTTATTGTGTGTGCAAATACTAAAGGGTGTGTGTATGTGTGTGTGTAAAGTGCGGGAGGTTTACCCTGACTATAGAAACCCTAGGTTTGGTTCTGAGTTCATGGAAAAGGTTTCTATTGGTTATGACGAGGAGCTGGTGGATTATTCTCACAATCCATATTTTGGGGTCAACATATGGAAACACTCGGGCCTTGTTAAGGGTACATGGGAGGCTCTAGGGAGAGACTTTGAGGATCGTCCTATGGTCACTCTTTCAAATCAAGCTGGAACTTTGGGATGGGAAGGAAAGGTGGGTAGAAGCTGAAACTGGGTATTACATCAGTGATGTCAATACTTGAAAATACCCTGACATGGAGAAGGACACAATTGCAACCACAGGATTGGAGAGGATTTGCAAGATAGATCTCAAAAGTTTGTTAGTAAAAGCGAGGGGTATTGTAGCTGCAGAAGTCTCGTGCCAGTTAGAGGATCAAGGGTTGGAGTGTGTGATTAGTTCATCTCCCACAGAAAATGCACGACCCTTGGTGGAAGTGCCATTACCTAGTTTACTCACTGCAAAGTTAGGAAAGGCTAGCAAAGAGATTGAAGCGAGGAAGGCTTCATTAGCAAGGGTCTCTATGTACCAAAACTAAGTGGATGTTCATTAGAGTTGGATGGAAGTTCTCCTTTAAACCCTTCCGCTCTAGACGCTCCCCTGATGAGGGTAGGAAAAGATGCAACCATTTATACAAGCTCTGGTTCTACCCCAAAACGATGAAAAAAGTGCATTAAGAAAAAGTTAGGGCCAGTGCTTCTAGTTTTGGGCAAAGATATAAAAATGAACGACTCTGTGGAGGTAGGGAACAAGACTCTAGTGGGTCATTTTGTTGGTAGAAGAGTCAAAGATTCAGGATTGAAGAGATGGGTGGTGTACGATGGGTGGTGTACACTTAGGGGGCTTCTCTGGGATATTGCCCTCTTTCTTTTATTCTTCCGAGGGGTTCGGTTGCATTCCATTTTAAATTGAAGAATACTCCTCTAAGATCCTTAAGGACTCATGGGGATGGGATTCAAACCCTCTTTCGCTTAAGTGTTGGTCACCGATGTTTGAAACGAGGACTGAGCAGAATGTCCTAGTTCCAATCTAGGTAAAGTTGTCAAACCTTCCTATGGATTTTTGGTCGTTAAACGTATTTAAAGCAGTGGGAAACGCTTTAGGAAGCTTTCTGGATGCGGATATGTCTTTCTTGGACACAGGCTTGATGTGTGTGGCTAGAATACTGGTTAGAATGGATATGAGGGATGGTCTAGCAGATATATTGAGTTACACAGGGGATCCATAAAGCTTTTGCAACCTCTGGATTACCAAGGGACACCTTTAAATGTAATCGATGCCATGTGTATGGACATCTCGCTAGTGAATGCTCTAATCCTTTTAGGAGATAGGCTTGGGTGAAGAAAAATCCTTTGTTCCCTGTCAACAAGGATTCTTCGAATGGTGCCATGAATTCCTCGAATGTAACAAAACTTGCGATAGGAGATGGAGCGGAACCCAGTGGTTCGATGGAAATGATGGACACATGGTACAGAGATACACTTTATGAGTCCAGAAGGCCCTCCCTCAATTAAAGATGCTCTGGTGACAAGTTTGGTTGGCGATACCTCGAGGCTTGGCACCTCTTTGCCTAGACTTGTCGGTTCCAAAAGGTTCGAGGCAAGAGTAGCTAGACCTTCGGACTCTTCGGGTAAGTCAATAACAATTCCTCCTCCTTTTTATGTTTCATCCCCATGTAAGGAGTTGTTGACATGATGTTTGGAGTTGAGAGGGTTGGCTATTAATGATAAGGTTGGTTTAGGAAGTCTTCAAGAGGGACCTAAAGGCCTCTCTTCAAACCCATTGGATTCCGCGGCACAATTAGAATCCTCAAATTTAAGAGGCCACTCAAGCTTCGCCTAGTTTATGCCCTCTAAGATAGGGAAAGCCTTATCTTTGACTTTCAAGGAGGGGGCTTGTAGGTATAATATGTGGTCTCGTAAAGGAGGCCAGGAGGAAGTGAGTTTTTCTCAGGTGGCTTAGGGATGAATGTTGGAGGTTTAAAAACTGGGGGTAGAGGTTGTAAGTCTTTCCTTCATAAAGCTCAAGAAAAGGTTGTTGGTGATATGGTGAACAACGATCCATAGTTGGGTTGCTTAGAGCAACAAAAGCCCAAGAAGTGGTTGACCAATGATTTTAATGTTCTTGAACGGCAGGGGGTTGGCTAGCTCCTCCAAAAAGATAGCACTAAAGAGGTTGATCGAAGTAACAAAGTCGGATGTTTTAATGATACAAGAGATCACAAGTGAGGGTGAGAGATTTGTCTTAGATTTGGAGAAGTTGTTAGGGGGTATGGGATTTTTGTTTCATAAATGCCAAGAGTAGGTCTGGAGGGTTGCTTACAAGCTGGCGATCTCGGGTTTTGAAGAACACTAATACATGGGCCTTCGACTCAAGACTGGTGGTGGATCTCCATTCACACAAGTTTGGCATGGATATGTTGGTCCTGGACATTTATAGGCCTTACAGTGAAAGGATTTTCTTCTTGGAGAACTTGTTTTCTAAAGGTTTTATGAAGAAGTTGAATCTCATTATGGGAGGGGACCTGAATTTCTCCTTGTGATATTCGAAATTCTAAGGACCTTCAACTCAAGCGGATTCTCTCAGATTTTTTCTTGGAAAATATAGTGGAAGAGGGGTTAATAGATTTAGCACCTTGCAAGCTAACCCCAATGTGGAGAAACAAGAGAGTGAGACCTGGTAGAGTTTTAAAGTGTATGGATCGCTTTCTGATTTCTAAGAATTTGGTAGGTGATCCAATTAGAATCAAACAATGGGTCGGTGAAGGAGGTAATTCAGATCATTTGTTGGTCTTCTTAGAATTGGTTGGGGCAAGCTCAAAACCCCTCGGTCCCTTCAAATTCAATTCGAGTTGGCTTTCAAAAGAAGACTTTATTCAGCTGGTGAAAGAGACTTGGGTTCCCTTTGATGTCTCCTCAAAGGTATCTGCATCTTTACAATTCGGTGCCAATTTAAAGCGAATCAAAAAAGTAAATATAGGGTAGTGCATGCAAGGAAGATAAAAGGAAGAGACCTCTAGCATATTGAACAAGTTGGTTGAATGGTATGTCTCATAAGGGTTTGGGTATATCTTTGAGGAGTCCAAGGTCGAGATTGCAGCTCTGGAACAGAAACGAAAAAAAAAATTAGAGGACAGAGAAGTTGAGTGGCAGATAAAGAGTAGGGCTATTTGGTTGACCAAGGGAGATGAAAACCTGAAATATTTTCAACGATTCGCAAATCACCAAAAAAGAGTAAACACTATCTGGAAAATAACCAATCCACCTATCGTTCTAGGTGTATTCGAGAGTGTTGAATCCATTTATGCATAAAAACAACGATTTAATCAACCCAAAATTGAAATTTAGGCAAAGATTGCATGACCAGATATCATTGATGGCAAACCGAGAAAGGTCAAAAACATAGAATGTTTAGCCTTCTTGTGTGTGTGTTTGTGTGGATCTAAACCAAGACAATGGTTGTGGACTCATTACCTAAATGTAAGTCGACAATTAATAAAGATTAGATAAGACACAAAAGACAATGCAATGTAAAGTTAAATGAGATAAGTGAGAGGGAAAATAAAGAATTAAATAAAAATAGAAAGTGAAAATAAGAGAGAAAAAATGAGGAATGGGAAATGAAAGGTCATGCTTGTTGGCCTTCCCATTACCTCGGCTCTCCCTATCTCTTCTTGTAATTTCACTTTCAAAGAGCCTTTTGACTGCATTTAAATTTGATTGTCAAAATATGACTTAGCAAAACATTCAATACTGGGACTTTTTTCCTTTGGGTTTCCCCAAGTGAAACCATTGTATCAATTATGTGATTGATGGTATGTAATGAGAATCACTTATGTGTGCTTGATATATTGTCCTTCATTTTTAATTGCTTCCAATGTGTTTAATTGAAGGTATTATGTGTTAATGGGTGCCAAGTAATTTTTTAATGGTGTAAGAGTTAATTTCTCAATTGTGCTTGAGGAATTCTCTCATGATTTCACTCATCATTTGTCTAAGATGAATCCCAACCGCTCTGGAATGCACATTGTTCATTTCACTTTGAGATTCAACATCAATGGCTCAAATAATATGGTGGTTGCATTATTGTAGAGAGTTTCCAATTCTAGTTTTCTTTGTTTACTGATTGTTGGAGAGGGGGAAACATCTTTATTGTTTGCCATGGTTGTGACAAGCCATCATCTTGTTTTTTGAAGGATCAATTGCTGCCTGTAGTCATTTTAGAGACCGTAACATTGCCCCAGCAAGAAATTGAATCCACGTACAGGTTGTACAAGCCAACTATGCAATCTTGGGGTTCGTACATGGGTTGTACAGGCCATACGCTCAATGCACCAATGACCTCTTCCTTCCTAGGGGTTCACCCTTCCTCTGCTTGGATATGAGTAGATGGAGTTTGTTGATTTGTCCCTTATGTTGGAGTGGTAATTCGAGCCACATACTCAAAGCCTGAATTTTGTTTTAATTGTTAATCCCTTAACAGTTTGGCATTGGTGTATTTGTCCTATTCACCACCTTTGGTTAAAGCCAATTATCACGTGATTATTTAATTTTCATCTCATGCAAATTTTAATGAGAGTGGTCATGTTATGATGCTTCCTGGGTTGACATTCTTATTAAAAGTTTAAGTGTTGGAGTCGCATCTATATATTGCTATTAGTTTGTGTTGGATTTGCTCACAGGGTCATTGTGGGAATGATACCATAGGGAGAGCCATACTAAAGTGATTATCATCGTTGAATTACAATTGAAAGAATAATTAAAGAGGCACAAGCTAGTTTTTATTTGAAGTAGACCATTAAAAGCACATGAATCCAATTCATTGAGCTGAATTTTATTGCAAGCATGTTTTACATAATAAAGTTGTTTCTCACATGTATTAATCTATAGTCGTTTCATATGTGTTTTGTTTAACTGCCAACTCATATGTATGGTTGAATTGGTATTCAAGTCGAAGGGGGCTGAGTATAGATATAGGACAGTTTGGTATGAGATATGGCATTCCCTTGTGATGGCATTGTGTGTTAAATTCTATTTATTCAAGAAAGCTTGATTCATGACTTTACTGTTACTCGGAATAATATAAACATACGATGAGCATTTCGTTGTACTGGTCCATCAAGTTGAGTTCTTGATTATTCAAACATGGCATTGCAAGTTGATGGCATTGCTCATTTATCTGGAAACAAGTCCAAATACTGTGCATTGTTATATTAACACAACAGAGGTTGATCTTTTGTTGGAAATAGAAGCAAAGTCACTTGAACTCGTTGATGGTTATTGTTGGCCTATGTAAAGTAGTAACCAAGCCTTGAACCCAAACCTGTGCAGAGCCTTCATGAACATACAGTGATCAAGGAAGCATAGTCTCAACGTTGATCATCTTGGTGGATTCAATTCAGTTGGATATCAATGTGCAAAGGAGTTGCACCGAAAACAGAGTTCTTAGTGACAAAAGTATTTGCAGAGTCTTGATTTTTATTGGCTTGAATATTATTGTGTTGTTAGTTGGTCGATGCATGTAGGTAACACTACAGAGTAGGCCATACCTCTAATCCTAAAGATTCGTTGCATTCAAAACTGAACCAAGAACAAAGGCCTTATAGCCATTTAGAGAACAGAGATATATGCATAAGTTAGAGAAACAGAGATTAGAAAATTAATTCCACAAAGATTTTGTGTTGCTGAAGAGAGAGGCCTATAAGTCCCTCGTTTACAGATCAAACACGCACACACATTTATTATAATGTACCTACATTTAACTTGTGTTTGTGATGGTCAATTTACATAATGTATTACAATATTGCCCATATGAACCATTAATTGCATCAAGAGAAGTGAGGTGCATTCTACAACCCAGTATGAATGAGATGTATAATGTAACACTAATAAACTAAAATGAAAGAAAATTTGAGGTTTGTATCATAAAAATGATAAAAAAAACACACTATAATAATTTTAAGAAATAGAATAATAAAATAATCCAGCTTACATCATCTTATCCCTTGATCTTTTAATTGAGAGGTTTACATCTTGGTATCTTTGTGATCACTCTCGATGCTTGATGGATCTAAGGTGAAGATGTATTGGTTTACATATACAACAACTACTATTTGATTGTAAATTCGTTGTAATGTCAACCATAATTTAAGCATTTATAAAAAATGATAAAATATATTACCAACATGGAGTTGGAAGTAGGATTAAGATTTTAAAAATATGTTTGATCGAGTACTTTGAATTTTTATTCTCTACAAATTGTGGGATTGGTATGGAATTCTTCACCTAAAGATCTATCACATAATTTATTTATTTTGATTTTTTTTTTTCGAAAACCACCCAACTTTTGGCCAAAGCGAGATCAAAACCCCTAGGATGTCTTGCTTCAAGGATTCTCATGTTGAGACCATACATGAATGCACTGAAATCGAACTCAATCTAGTTGTGATATACTCTCACTAGTCTACTGCTAGACCGCAACCCAGACGACGACATATCATGCAATTTATTATCCACGCCCTTCTTTATGACTCGAAACACAATGATTCATCTGGCATTTATTATTGGTACCATCTTTATTCACATGATTGCGATGGTTATTGTATGCATATTTTATTATTATTTATCACAATATGAAATACCCTAGGATGATGTTTTGAACTAGGTTTGTGATAGCTAAATGGAGACCTAGGTAGGCAAAAGACTAAAGTGGTACGAAAAAGTGTTGTTTTTTAATCTATTTTCCCACTATGATCATATAGCCTTGCTCTTATGGTGCTTATTATGTTACTACATTAATCAAGACTTGCCACAAGGAGTGATGTAAAATTCCATCTAGCCCAAAGTAATCGTCATGCCATTGGGTACAATCCTACTTAATATTTCCTACTATGGTAATAGGATCAAGGGAATAAACAAAGGCCTCCTACCTAGCGAAATATGATGGGGGCATAGTTACATTGAGCTACTTACCTATTTATGGACCAATATGAAGACAAAAGGTTGACCTTGAGGGAAAATTCAGTGCGAGGTTCACAAATTCAACATATAAATTTCCCTAAATATACATAATAGTTCATTGCACGAAGAATGATGACTTGTGAAGTATCACACTCCCATGATTTCTTTAAGGAATCATTGCACACAAACGTCATGACTCTTTTTTATGTAGTTGTGTTTTCCGTGTAGAGGATTGACTTGAAAAAAACCTTTGTAGCATACCTAGTGCTCTTATCAAGCAAGTATTCTGAAATTTGTGCTCTCATAAAACATTGATCTTAACTTTTTTTATGTGCCTAAGGTCACACACATTAAAACATATACTATAATCCACTAGGAATCTTATTTTGTTACCACTCTAATACAACGTGCATTTTATATGTTCAACAACTTCATGAAATGCCCAACTCTCCTTTCAAACCATCAACCAACTTCACTTCTTTCACCAAGTCATGGTTTTCCCATCTTCATATTCAATTAATATAATTAGTAGACTTCTAACTATTTTATAGATTAGATTTAGAGTTGTTGGCCTCTAAGCAAACCAAGATATCACAAAGACGTATATAACATAGTTGGGTGAATCTTCACCTAATTCGACAATTATACATAAGCTTCAAATTTTCACCAATTTGATGATAGCATAGCATTTAGATGACACCAAAGCATGTACAAGATGGACAATAGAACATAACCAAGCATGCCTATGATAGGAGATGCATTTGAAGGCAAAATTTCATCCCTAAAAGAATTGAGCAAATTGTCCAAGCCAAAGATGTTTAGTAATACAAAACTAACAAGAAGGTAGTTATATAAAGATAGGACAAGTATAATGCTTGGTTAAATAGTTTGCCATTTGCATTAAACCCTAAATACTATGATGAAGACACTACTCAAGTCAGTTTTAGGGTTTAGAGGGTACCTCCAAACAAAAAGGCTAATAAGTGTATAGGAGGAGTCAACTAACGTTTGCTGAAATTTGTCCTTGTCCAAGCAAGGCATTCTAGCATCACAATCAAGTTTGTCACATTTGCAATTGCTAGGATATCATTTGGAGATGTGAAGAAACCTCTAAATAGACACTAGATGGTGCATATATTATGATTTACATATTATGGTTCTAACTCGTAATCTTTAGTCCATTGCAATTTGAGTTATTTTCCATAAGCCATCCCACAGTAGACAGAATCTGGAGCACATATTTAAAGAGAAACTTGCCATCAACAAAGGTGGGTGGTCATGTATATGTGCACAGGAAACTTCATCTTTTATCCCTTGCAAAAGAAAAATGCAAATAACAGCTCTCAAAACTATGGAATGTGAAACTGAAAGAACCAGGCATATGCCATGGCCTCCTAATTTCTCCACAGAAGCTAGAAGGTCGTCTAAAGGCACTTGAGGAGAGGTGATGAATATGATCCAAGTGGTGCTTAGAGTCCTATGATAGCTTTCAGTGGTGCTCCTATGTCTGTATTTGGTTTTGGTCATGCTTTTGCTTCCCATCACTAGATCAGGTCCTACAAAGGCAACTTCGAGTTGGATAATCTTTTCATCTTACCTCCATGGTTCAACTTTTGTAATTCTGAGAATTATCTTAAAGATTCTTTGTAACTCTATACAAAAGTTTATCAACATCTATTTGCTATTATGAATTGTGGAGCAATGAATCGTGATGTCGTTGTTCATTACTTTAACACATTAAATCATGATGTTGTTGATATATATTTTTGTTTGTACCCATTTATTTATATTTATGTTTGTGTGTGCATGTGAGTGGCCTTTCCCGCTGGCTACCTCTGTCGCATGCCTCACTCAATGTCCCTGTCATGTCTGGCATCATAATCAGCAACAATGATTTTGCACTTGGTACCATCCACAAAAATGGGGAGAAGTGATAGGGAGTTTCCCACAAAGTTTTCCTTAAAGGATTCTTGAAAGACAGCAATGGTCATATCATAGCCATTTATCTGGAAACATTAGACACACTCAAATCATCATGCAAATATAAAGGCTTTAACAAAGCGAATAATAACTGTCTCAAGATGGGGCTAGTAAATGGCATCGTTGAAGGGGACTCTAAAGTCATCATCAACTGATGCAAAGATCCTCATCACCCTCCAATTGGAACCTAGGATTTCAAAGGAATTGGATAGAGGAGAAGACCTTGGGAACAACAGACATCAATTATCACCATGTGGCAAGAACACTGAATAAGATGGTTGACTAGATAGCTAATCAGTCCCTGGACAGTGGACATAAAAGGATCAGAACTTTAGGATTTCAGAATCTCGCCCAATCAAAGAAGAGTGAGGGGAAGGAATTGAGTCAATTCGTTAGAAACAATACAACTTTGTAATGGATAGTTCAGTGGCCCCTCGGAGAAATATTTTTGGATGGTAAAGTTTTAAACTTTAGTCATTGAGGCTTAAATTTGGAAAGTTGTTGCAACAGAAAAAAGCGACCAACTCACCACCCACTCACATTAATTACAGCAGGAGGAATCATAAACTCATCTCAACAACAATGGAGTTCATTTTCATTCAGTTTGCAGACAATTTCTGGGCCTGCTTTTGTGTCAAACCATTGGTTTGTCTCTTCGATAATGGCAGATTGAATCCCACAGCCGCAAAAGCGAGGGATACCTAGATAAAAAAGAATGAACAAGAAAAAACACTTGTTGAGCTGTCAGATGTGAAAATCTGATGCTGTATATTGACAGAGCTATGCCAGAAAAGAGCAGATGGTACTCCCTAGGATGTTTTTCTGACAGGGCAACAATGGTACAGTGACACAATGAAGCTGCAGAAGTGGGGGTGACATCCAACTAAAGCGATCCAAAAGACTCCAAAGCTAGGAGGAATATCTACTTAATCGTGGCAGAATACAAATCAGAAGTCAAAAAAGAGGTGACTGACCTGGGAGAGAGTATGGTTCAAAAGGAAGCTGAGGGAATTGAAATAAAGAAAGAGACGCACAAGCAACTGGAAAACATACAAGTTGAGGAAGACAAAGTGAGGGCTG
Organism: Picea engelmannii; assembly: GCA_009831015.1. Taxonomy (NCBI): domain Eukaryota; kingdom Viridiplantae; phylum Streptophyta; class Pinopsida; order Pinales; family Pinaceae; genus Picea; species Picea engelmannii. The sequence continues at coordinate 316,018 of ML778290.1, forward strand.
AGGCAACCTGGAATAAGGATTGCAATGTGCTTATGGACTCCATCAAGCACGTCCTATTGACTCAAACCCAGCTCCAGATGAATTTGGAAATTCAGAAATCTTCTATGGAGCAAACAAGCTTGAACAATAACAAACAAATGAAGAGGTAGGAAGCTTTCTTTAAGCAGTTTCCCACCTGAGTCCCTCCATCCAATACTTATGATGAGTATGACAGCAATTTGAGCAAAGAAGATAAAGGTGATCCAGAGGAGAACTGATATGTCTCCTTTCTCCGTTCTAGTAGTATTTTCTGTTAAATTTTATGGGCAAAAGACAATCTATGCTTACTATTTAGTCAGGTTTTTATATTAGTACTGCTATCATTGGTTCCCAATTTGGGATCCATGGGAACCCTTTCTCAGATTTTGTGTTCCTATATATCTTCTGTTAATATAAATATGTTTTACCAGAAAAGAAAGAGAACTAAAGCATGCAAGTAGAAGCATCCGTCTATTAACCACTAAGAAGCACTTTGGAATTTTATGTTTAACTAAAAGACCTAGCAATAAACATCTACAACTATGCTGCTCATATATTCCTCCCTGCTTTGGGATCAAATTGGTTTCAAATGTGGAAATTATCACTTATAAGAAGATTGGTCCTTGGGGAACCCACTTGACATGCAAAGGAAAGCTTCCTTTCTTGCTGACTATGTATCTAGCCATTTGCTTCTAATCTGTGCGTCAGCATGCTTCTGGTCAGTGCCAAGCCTCAATCATCTTTTAGCGCACCATAAAAACTACGCACCCAATTTCCAGGACTTGTTGAGATACCCTATCATGCAACCAATTCATGCCCCTCATCACTCCTAACCAGTTGGGTAATCAAGTTTGACACAAGTCCACACATGCCCCAGCCGACATGATTACAAGGAACAAGGCGATCATCATCCTCATCCAAGGTGCACAAGGCTGACTGTTTCATCATTTAATCCTTCTTTTGTATAAATATGTCACAATGACAATCATAAAGACACAATTCAGTGTTAGAGAAATCAGTTAGAGTTATGGATGTCAGCTAAGTTAATTATAAGAAGAGTTCCAGTACATAAATCCTCGCCTCTGTTGGGCTCTCATTTCCCTTTTCTTTGTATCCTTTGCAAGGTCGAATTAAAACTCTTCTCACAGTGCTTTGATCCTTACAAAGGATGTAGCTCACTTTTGTATCAGATATAACATGTACAGTTGAGCAATTCTCTGTCTTTCTGTTTCGCATTTTCTGAGTTGATTTGTTCAATGCTTTATGGTTCGAACTTCGGATAGAAACCATATTTAAAAACAACCCTTAAGCTCTTAAGTTTGTTATTGTGCATTGTTTTATTGTTTCCATCGTCATTTATTGTTACACTACAAATACATTTGTTTGCTGTATTCAATGTGTGCACTTTCTGGTTTCCTGTTGTGCACTTCTACTCCCCATGCCAACACTTAATTGCTTCTGCACTTCTTTGTTGAAATCTTTGCTTCCGTATTTTCAATATTAAAGCATTGTTTTGGTCGTTTGATTGTTGTTTACATCAATTGCCCTGTCGTGCTCTTCCTATCACGAGTTGATTATTGCTTTAAGCTCGGCACAACCAAGCCACACAGTTCAACCTTATTTCCGCAGATTGAAGAACAATGTATGTCTGAGTGTTCAATCCCATCCAAATACTAATCA
>ML778290.1:341541-352854 GCA_009831015.1 Picea engelmannii
AGCATCTCGTTCGTCCTGACTTTTGGTTTGACCCACAGAGGTTGTACATTCCCCCTGGCTTTTGTCAATACCTCACAAGACTGGTTGATTCTCCAAATCTCCCTGGATAGCCTCAAGGTGGCCCATATGGCCTCTCATTGGAGAATGATTGTCGATGCTGCCAAATTTAACAAAACACTAGCACATCAAGTCTTCTGTTCTTTGAAGACTACGCTTGGGCCATTCACCACTGGTCAAACCACTAGGACCAATCCTGGGAGAATATCTTCCCGATGCTGAAACATCAACACTCCCTTTTAGCTAGGGAGGTATCTTTCCATGATGTCTTCATCTAGTAGTCCACTAACTACTCTATAGTCAACTAGTAGCACACAACTACTACCATGCCATCGATAGCTCAAATCATCCGTCACAGTCTCTGCGATCAAGCAGCACACAGCTGCTCCAAGTGATCTGGTAGTCTCCATGACAATCGGCTAGTAGCATACAGCTACTACAATGCCATCCAATAGAACACGATTGTGTTGATCCATAGTAGTACACAACTATTATCCAGTGGTACGCAACCACTGTTAGTAGCACACAGCGATTGTCCAGTGACACAGTCACTGCCAATGGTACACAACCACTATAGCAGCACACAACTACTGTCCAGAGACACAGTCACTGCCAGTGGTACATAACCACTGTAGTAGCACACGGCTACTGTCCAAAGACACACAGTCTCCACCACTGGTACACAACCACCATAGTAGCAAAAGGTCTGTCGGCACTCCCATGTGGACTTCTAGAGGCTACTCCCTCTAGAAACACTAGGGTCAACTCCCCATAATGTGTGACGTCAAGGTCAACTCCCTTGACGTGTCCTCATGTGCTCTCCACAAGGGATGTGTCCTCATGTGCTTCTCCACAAGGTACGTTAGGCTATAAGCCCAAACCCACTTATCCCTCTCGGATAAGTGTCCTCACAGATCAACTCAACTCAGTCACAGAGGAGTACGATCTGGAGAATGTCTCTTGAAGTTGCAAACATCAACACTCCCTCTCAGCGAGGGAGGCATTCTCTACCACGCCAAGTCTATCACGAAAGTATTTGAACTTCGTCCTGGTAAGGGGTTTGGTAAGAACATCAGAAACCTGCTCATCTATAAGAAGATACTGCACCAGTACTGCCTTCCTCTGCACCATGTCTCAGATGTAATGGTACTCGATCTCAATGTGTTTCGATTTTGTCATGAAACACTGAATTCTCTAAGAGCTTCACACAGCTCTGGTTATCACAATGAATAACGGTGGAATTCAGCACATGTCCAAATAAATCTGCAAGAAGCTTGCAAAGCCAAACTACTTCACAGACTGCCACACTCAATGCAATGTACTCTGCTTCTGCAGTGCTCAAAACCACAGAAGTCTATTTCCTGCTACACCAGGAAACCATGGCAAATCCCAAAGTGAAGCAACACCGGGAGGTGCTCTTCCTGTCCACTACGCTCCTTACCCAATCCGAGTCAGTATATCCCTGTAATCTCATGTCAATACTGGAAGTATATCTCAGACCATGTCCAACTGTGCCTTGTAGGTATCTCAACACATGCTTCGCAGCAATACAATGTGTCTATCTCGACTGACTCACAAACAGGCTAAGTGCATTCACTACATAGCAAATATTTGGTTTGGTGTTAACCAGATACATTAATGATTCAATCAACTATTTGTATAGGGTCGGATCAATCTTGTCAGAATCGGAAGAAGACACACTTAGTTTCTTCAGATTCCTCACCATTGGTGTAGCCATGGGCTTACAGTTAAGCATCCCAAACTTCTTCAATATCTCAACCGTGTACTTCCCTTGACTCAGGAAGATCTCATCAGTTCTCTGCCACACCTCTAGTCCCAAGAAGTAGTGCATCATACCAAGGTCCTTCATCTCAAACTTAGAGGCCAACGCATACTTGCATTCAACAATAAGGCTCTCTGTACTGGTGAGGAATAAATCATCAATGTAGAGGACCAAAATCAGGGACTCACCATTAACAGTCTTGTAGTACAAGTTGGGATCAGCAACACTTTTGCTAAAGCCCAACCTCATCAGGTATTCATCAATCCTCGCATACCAAGCTCGAGGTGCCTGCTTGAGTCCATACAAGGCCTTCTTGAACCTGTACACATGAGACTCCTCATGTATCACGAAACCATCCGGTTGCTCGATGTATACTTCTTCCTCAATGTCTCCATTAAGAAAGGTTGTCTTCGCATCCATTTGATGTAGTCTCCAACCCATGGATGTTGCAAGGGCAATAATCATCCGAATAGAAGTGTATCGAGCAACAGAAGCAAATGTCTCCTCATAATCTATTCCCTCCACCTAAGAGAATCCCCTAACAACAAATCTAACTGTGTGCTTCTCGATGCTCCCATCAGCTGTGTGTTTGATCTTATAGATCGACTTGGAAGTCACTACAGTCTTCCCCTCAGGTCTTGGAACAATATCCCACACATCATTCTTCATGATGGACTGATACTCCTCCATCATCGCATCTCTCCATACTAGCTGACTAGATGCCTCTTCATAATAGGAAGGCTCAGAATCAATGATGTAGCTCATAGCTGCAGCATAGCACGAATATATCTGAGGTCTCTTTCTCTCTCGGAAGCTACCACGAGAAGTTGCATGTCCTTCTGCCTCCTGCAGAGTTTCATGAGACCATGTAGGTCTCTTCCGACCTACTGAAATATCTATGGGAACATCAACTTGAGCTATAGGATCAACTTGATCAATAGGCTCAAATGTCTCCCTCTTGAATTGTTGGAGGGTGAGGGGGAGAAGGCACCATATCTTCATGTCTCTCACTATCAATCTCCATGTGAGATCCTCTAGATCTCCTGAAGGATACCTCCTCAAAGGTAACATCTTTGCTCACCTCAATCTGTCTCTGACCAGGGATGTAGATCTGGTATGCCTTCAAAGACTCATTGTACCCCACAAATGTACCCTTTCTACTTGAAGGGTCTAGCTTGGTCCTTTTCTCCTTGAGTACATGAATGTATACTAGACACCCAAATATCCTGAAGTGTCCAACCTTAGGCTTCACTCATGAACTGTGTCCATACTAGACATCTCGTGGTTCCCTCGTGGAACACATGTCTAAGACATATCGAGGTTCCCTCAAGGAACCAATGTCTTCTCTAGGACACATCGAGGTTCCCTCATGGAGCCAATGTCCCCCAAGACATATCAAGGTTTCCTCGTGAAACCAATGTCTCGGTTCCTTCATCTGATTGTCTGAAGCACGTCAGTATGAAGTCCACATTCCTCCCTACTAGTCCACACAGGACCCTCCGGGGAGAATGTCTCACGTTGTTGCCTCAAACATCAACACATTGACACCCCCAAACATCAACACATTGACACAAGCTTCTTGTGATCTTGGCTAAGATGGTTTGTCACCGCTTCTCACTTCAAAGGAAGTCTACAGTGATCACATTAATTTGCCAATTCGAGGAAGTATAAGCAACCACCTCTAAACCATGTAGACAACAAGGGGAATTATAAGAGACAGTTGCGCTACCACAACGATCTAATGGTTCCCTCATCAATCTCGTGTGGCTTCTTTTCACTACTCAACCTTACACTCATTTTTCACAGGAAAACATTGCCTCCACGTGCAATAACTAGATTGTCATATTGAACGTTTAATTTCTGCAGCGGACAAATGCAAAGTAAACGATTCATTGTCTTAACTCTGGGAACTTTGAAATTCCATCTCCCTCGAAACAGAGATTCCATTCATTTTGTTAAAAAGGGATTTACATAAACAAAATAACTTCAAGCTGAATACTGGAGAGCTCTTTCTGCACAGCTCCAACCTTCTCTGCATGCAAAGGCAGAACTATAACTATATCGGGAAGCTTGTGCCCATAACTTCCTTCAAGATGAGCAATGTTGGGTCTGCTTTCAACCCATTATGGGACTATACGGTTGGCTTGTCACGAAAAAGACGCTCTTAAACCCAATGCCTATAAAAATTTTATTGTAATCATTATAGATTAATAGAAAGGCAGTGATTCTTTTTCTCCGATATAGCCTCCTTCCCCTTTATGCTTTTTGGTGGATCGTCCTACACTACATAACGAATCGATATACCGTTTCTGAAATCCAATCTCATTATTAAAAAACCAGCAGTGTGGCATTAACACCCACACCAACAACATCTTTAGTAGTAAACACAAATTCCAGCGATGGATCCACATCAGGTGCATAGTTGTTATCCTCGACATATGTTTCATCTCGTTCCCACACCAAAGGGCAGCTTCTACGTCCACAATGATATCTGTAGGCTTAACTATGGATGATTAAAGCAGTTTCTGATGGGTATTTCAGCCCAAAAGTAAACAGAACCGTTTAAGTTGCACTCCATTATCTCTTTCATGAAAACACAACACAAGCATGTAGAAATCTTCATACAAAAAGCAAGTTATCTTTCTCATTTTCCTGGGCCTCCCATGAGGGAGTCAAGCCCAGTCCTGCTTTGATACCATGTTGATTTTTTTGTGAGATAATATATTATTACAATGATGAGTGTTCCATATATAGAGAACATATGGTGACCATCCATGAAAGGATGCGTCCCTTGGATAATCAATAACTATTTATTATTATTATTACTTATGGCCAACATTATGAATATGTTCCAACTAAAAGATAGATCACTAGCTGTTGATGTGGGCCTATTTCAATATTATATTATTAATTATTATTTATTATTATTATTACTTATGGCCAACATTATGAATRTSTTCCAACTAAAAGATAGATCACTAGMTGTTGATGTGGGCCTATTYCAATATTATATTATTAATTATTAATAATTAATAATTAATAATATAATATTGAAATAGGCCCACATCAACAGCTAGTGATCTATCTTTTAGTTGGAACATATTCATAATGTTGGCCATAAGATTATGTTGAACATATTGATTGCATTTTCATGGACACCAATGTTTTTGCAACAATTTGTTTAAAAAATCCACTATAAGTGAATCTAAAATACCAATTCTTCATCAAAGTGTCTATGACACCTTCAATGTGCCATTTTTCTCCTATAAAATTGTGTACTCGTGTGTAACAAAATGAGAATTTACTAGAAATGTGCCACGTGTGTGGATTAGAACTTTACAAAAACAACAATCAATGGGGTTGTGGTTCAACAAAGACAAAGGTGGGTTGTCATGCCATCCACCACGGTTCAATCCCCTCGGAGGCACGAATAAGAAATTGGGGTCAAGTGTAAGTACGGATGATTGTTGGCAAAAGAGTAACCCCTGTCATGACAACTTTGTTGAACAAAAGTGCTTGTGTTCACTAGTTTGCCCGTTGAGGCTTGTTTCGCCCATGCAAGCACACTACTTGCGACACCTAGCCTCTTCAAGCTAGTTGCAATGCTTCTCATTGAGCTTCAATGGAACCATTTTCAAAAAAAAAACATTGATCTTATAACAACTTTAAAAAATAAAGTGGTTCTTTTGAACACATAGAAATATGTAAAATTATAGAAATTGTCGTGATATGGATAATTATGAACCTAAAATGTCATCATTGGTACTTACTAAAGACAATGATCACAAAAAAACTCTGTTGAATTGTGGTCTACCGTCTAGCATCAAGTTGGAGCACTTGTCACGATAATGAACCATGTTCAAAACCCAACAGTCGTGCCCTTACAATACTGCGATTGACTAGGTCAAATTGAGGTGTGTTCGCACTAATGTAACAACACTAGCTTTGTGATAATACAAAGGTGCCACCAATGGCAATCCCCATGCTAATGTAGCCTTTTTTGTGCATGAATCTAGGTGCAAGTCTTGGTTTAATTTGATGAAATAAAAACCCCTTGGTTGTGGCTTTGTGGCCAAAGGTCTTCAGATGTAAATTTGATCTTCCAAGGAGTTTTGTATCCTCTTTTCTAAAGAAAAAACATCTAAATGGGAAACAAGGTAGGCCAAGAGCTACACTAATTTTGATTATGCTAAGTACTATACACATCAAAAGTCTTTGTCAATCTAGAAGCTAACTTTAGGGTACAAGCCCAAAGGTTGAGATGATAGCATCGAATACTAACATTGCTGACTGGTGCCCGTGTGTTTTATTGGTGCCCATTGCTTGTGATTGTTATCTTTGTGATCTTTTTTTAGTTGCAAGAATATCCCTTGTTGCAGATTTGGTTACGGTTAATATGAACAGCCTATTTAGCCAACTTGTAAGGAGGATAATTCATTTTATTGAATTAATGTTGCATATGAATCCTGTCAAACTCGACCAACCTATAATCCAGGGTTCTATGCTCATCAAGGTTTGAAATTGGGTAATTAACATCCTGGCGACACTTTGTCTCAACCACTAGATTACAACCCCGAGTACAACAGGCTAATTTATCACAAAAGGTTCAAATTCAGCACAACGAGTGTGTATACACTTGAGTAAAAAGGCAATATATAAATAATACAAAATTCTCAGAGCATTGTGGGGATTTCTTAAATGGAAAAAACAAATAAAATTACAGGCTACAAAAAATCATACCCTAGATATACAATGATATACGTACGTTAAACACGGTAAAACACATAATTACAGAAAATACTTGCAAAGTCATCATGAACGTCGGGCTGCCTCGATGTGGGCTTGCAGAGCAGCCATGTCCTCCTTAGTTGGTGGTTTCTCGTTGTATTTAATTGATCTATGAACGTCGTATGTGGTTGAACCAACCACCAAGAGACTGTTAACAGAAATCAAAATCAATCAAAAATTTTGAAATAATTCAAATTTATTTTGAAAAAATACCTTTATCAGCATACCCAGCAGCCGCGAGAACAATTTGTCGAGGATGGATGGGTTTGCCGAACAACTTCATAATGCTTTCACTAAATTGTCGCATATCTCTGCTAAAATTGGAGGAATTCTTGGAAGCTCTCGCGGTTGCAGAAGAATCCAACAGTTGTGAATAGGACCGGAAAATGTTCGGGGCACAGTGGCCCTCCGAAAATCAAAAAGTACGGACTCTGTATCGATCGCATGGGCTTTGCTCTTTTTCTGGCGACTTTAATCTCGGTCTGGGGTTTTAAATAACAGTGGGGTTAGACTGTGGCCACTTCGTCCGGATCGGATGGCCAGAATTCATTCCCATAATCTTCCAAGATATTTGTTGATTATTAGGTTACATAATCTTCCAAGATATTCGATAGATTGATTTTATTAAATTATCCAAATATTGTATATGATACTAAATCATGGATCGTATGAAAAAGTTTTATAAAATTTTAGAGGGTCTCTAAGTTTTGGAGATTGAGGAGGAGATGGTCACGCTTCATTCTCATATTCTTTAAAGATATTTGTTGGAATTTTATGAGAGTTTAGGCTTTTTCCAAGCTTTGGAGATTCACGAAGAGATATCGTTGGCCATGTTAGTTCTCAAACCTAAGGCTTACACCCTTAGTATTATCATGTTAGTTCTTAACCCTAGGACTTGCACCCCTAGTACTAAGGTGAGAGATGATGTTGTCACATCACCCAAGGCATTGCACCTTTGTATTATGGTAGTGAGAGATGATGTGTCATGTCAACCAAGGGACTTGCACCTCTAGTAGTGTCAAGTGAGGGATGGTGTTGTTATATCAACCTAGGAACTTGCACCCCAAAATTAGGGTATGAATACCCCGGATGGGGTGTCACACAGTTAGAATGTGTATCGTCTAGAGTGTTTAATTCTTGGAATGTTTCCCCAAGCCCGTCATTATGCTTGTCATTGTTGGCTCTGGTTTGCTAACATTGTGCTCTGCATATCTGTGAAGCCTATTCCTCTAGGCCTCATCATGTCACGGCCACAAGAGCGAGTCTAATCACGCAGAGCAAACATATATAGGAAACCGAGAGATCCACGCCCAGATAGTGTTAATTCCACTAGCAGGGGCAAGAAAAGGGGAGCATCAAGTTCACCAATCCATCACTCAGTAGAGCACAGCAAGAAGCCTATCGAGGAGGCAGCCTCGATTTGGGTTGACTCCTGGATCATCGTATCTCCATGTTGGTGGCCATGCAAGCCAATTCGCAGCAGAAGCCATCAGAGTTTGACATGCTCGCCCAGGATGCGATTCTTCTCTAGTAGCCTATTCTTCTTTCGCCAAGCAGTAAGGGAGATGGCACACTGGACGGCCAGGTCTCTTCTTTTATTTAGATGTTTTTATGCTTAGTTTCTCTTTTGGTATAGTGGCTATAAGCCATCGTAGCTTAGGAGTTTAGTATATTTATACTTCTGCAGACTTGATATCATATTTTTTGGCCCTGCGAGACAATTTTTATCTGAATTGGGTTGGTGATGAGTTGGTTTTCTTTCACGACTACTCATCTCTAGCAGATTGTATGTACACCTTTTTATAGTAGGTAATTTATAGAATCTAGCTTACAAAAAAAAAACTCGGGTATGAAAAAAACTATTACTGCCCCAAAGCAAGCATTGAGATTGTGAAAGCTTTTGGTGTAGATAACCTTATAAACCACATGTGTCCAACAATTGTTGTGCATGTGGGATTATTCCTAGGAAATTTCAACTTCGAGATATATTGTCACATCACTCTTAGGATTTACTCCCCAAACTCAACTCCCAGATTGGGATGCATGTGAGATTATTCACAACACACACAATTAGACTGAGAGCTAACTTTGTATGAAATCCCAATTATGGATCTTAAACAAAGGATATGTCAATGTAGTTGTGGACTCGCAATCATTATGGACATCACACAGATGTGAAAGCTCTTTTGGACATTTTTTAGCTCGACGTTTCAAGTGAACATTTCACTCATCCTCAACAGCACAACAAAGAGATCAAAAATCAATGTTGCAAATATTGTGAGAGAACTATTAAGTCAAAGGGAGAGTGAGGAAAATAAACAAAAGTTTGCAACATATGATTGCTTACTCTTAACCCTACTTAATAGTGGTCTTAGAGCATTGGCAACATTTTTTAATATGTTCAATGTGTGCTTGGGGACAGATGAAGCTTTCACCTGAACCATTAGTGTAAAAAAATATTTCACATAATTACATCCAAAGACTTCAACAATCTATCCAATTGGGAAATGTTACATTCGAATAAAACGCATAGATAACAACCACAAATGAAAGGGGGGTTAGTCGTACCAACCTATACACTTACACCCTAAAACTAACTTCAAGATTAGCGAAGCTTTTCGTACAGGGAAAGAATAATATTAATATAGAATCTCAACATAGGGATGCCATTATAGCCTGAGTGGGCCTAATGGTTAAGAACATGTGTTTCCTCTTAAGAGGTTACAAGTTCAAATCCAGAGGGGGGTAGGGTATGTATACCTCCGTAGACTTTACAAGTCAAATCGTTGGGTGGAGGGGGGTCCCTTGTCCCACAAACAAGGGAGTCTCGTACACCAATTTTGTGTGGCTTGGTCGTGACCTTAAAAATATATTATTATTATTATTATTATTATTATTATTATTATTATATAGTAATAACATGTAATTATTATCATTGCATAGATAACAACCATAATGTAAAGAGGGTTTACATGGCAATGACATCAAAGTTATCAGGGATAGGGATATTAGTAGCATAGTGAGAGAGGTAAAGAAACTAATAACATAAATTTTAAATATAAATCTTTATATATGAATTAAGTTATATTATGTTCTTTGTTGTATTTTTCTATGGTAAACCTTTAAGGATTTACAAAGATTATTTTATGTATATACAATTGTAATATAATAGTTATTTCTCAATGCATTTATATATAATAATAAAAAAAGGTCTTGGAATGCATAGGCATCCACAAAAATTGTGCAAGAAAAAAATCATTACTCAATTATAGGAGAAATAAATGTTGAACAGAGAAACTATATAAACTTCATCTTGAGGAGGTAGGCATTGTTGATCACTTTTTGCTGGAGGAGAAGAGGATCAACTTTGAGGGTAATATTTGTGGGGAACAAAAAGAACCCTCCAATTTTATAGAGGTGGTGCCCCTCTTTGTTCTTTAAAATAGACACAAATATTTATCATGAACTCATCTCTTCAAAGAGAGGCTCGCATTAAATAAGAACAATCATTGACATGGTGACAAAAGTATGTTACTCACATAATTTCTATAATCAATAATAAAATCACTAGCTTACAAAATAGTGGATGGCTACCTAAGAGAGGACCAGGTAGATCTTTATTGCTTCCCTTTTCTAATTCCTTAAAAAATGATGGTAAAGAGAGTGGTATAACTTATCATAGATGTTCTCAATTGGGTGTAGCTCAAGTGCTTGCGAGGAAAGTTGTTACCCTCCCCACTCAAGTTCAAATCCCACTTCGTGACATGTTTGTTGTTAGTGAGTTGATTGTTGATGAACTATATATGGCGTATTCATGGTTTGTTCACTTGGCCTTGTGCCCTAACTCATCTAGGGTTTACCCTGGGTACCTTCCTCAAAATGAGGGGAAGTGCCCGGGAGGTTTACCCTTGAATATATTACCTACATAAATGAAAATTGGTCAACCCAAAATACCTCTTGCTTCCAATGCTTTGAGTAATTAAGAGAGGTTTCCAAGAGCTTGCTAGAAGAAACAAAATCAAAAGATGAAATATCTTTCTGGGAAAGCTTTGAAAGACTGCAACATCAATATCAAAGAAGTTTGAAAATGAGATATGTGCTCAAAGCTAATCATTAATAACAAAAGCACGAGCCATAAAAACAATGTATTGCTCGAATAACTTCTTGAGGAATTCACAAATGATGGATCCCCAAATTTGAAACATTTAAAAATGCTTAAAATAGATGTTTTCCTTGTGGCATTGCAAAATGGTTCCATTGACTAAAATAAACGATAAATCAAGTATGCACCCTTATGGGAAAGGATGATGCTCTTACAATTCTAAGATGAGTGTAACCTGGATGGAGAAAAAGAGAGAGAACAATCAGTGCTTGGCTTCTATGATCGTGAGACTCACAAATGTTGGATGAATAAAGATTGTGAGAAGAAAAATGATAGGAGGAGCTTGAAGGGCTTCACTTACAAAGATGGAAGCAATTTTTTGACTTGGGTTTGAATCCATTGGATGTCCTTGAATGCCTTTTTTATAATGCTTTCTCTATCCTCTTGGCAATTGCTTTTGAAGTTGGGGTTTTTGCCCCTTCAAACTCCTCATGTATTTTCCCTCGAATGAAATAATGCTTTTGTCACTCAATTGATGTTTTATTAAAATGACCCTCACTAAAGGTGCACTTGGAAATATGTG
>ML778290.1:352903-366795 GCA_009831015.1 Picea engelmannii
ATATATATATATATTGGGCGGGGGGGTGGGCATGATAATGGACATACCACTTTATAAAACCACTTCTAGGATGTTCTTCGTGTTTTCAGCGCTTCAACGAGCTCCTATTTGTGTAATTCGAACATTTGTAGCTCAAGTTATGAGCTCAAGAAGTCAAGGTTCCAAATCAAGCTCAACTTATGGTAGTGGAAGAAACTCAACTATGTTTTGAATTCATGAGAAAAATCTTGCCATATACAACTCTTAAAATTACATCGAAGTTATTCTTCGTCTCCTTATCTTTCCAACAAGCTCTTATTTGCTCAATTCCAATGTCAAGAGCTTAAGTTGTGAACTTCGGAAGGTGGAGACTCAACCATCATTTGATTTTCCTTTTTGTGCAATCTTGGCCACTAATTTATAAATTCTGCCCTATTTATGTTATGTACCAAATACATGAATACAAAATACTACAATAGTACCAAAGATATCTGAATACAATCACCACACAATATATATGAAACAATATAGAAAACCACCACTTTATTATATCAAAACCCTTGGATAGGGCAACACCATACAATGGATCCTATTATGGAAGGGATCCTCTCTTGTTCACTTGCCTCTTCAAGGGGGTTTCCTCCTATTGAGCTATTGCTCCAAATACAAACTTCTCTTCATATCCGATTACATTGTTTTAACCCCTTTATATGTGTTACCATCACCTAAGAATATTCTAAAGGAGGAATCTTCTAGAAGCATAACCTTATAAGAAGTCCTCTTACATTTAGTATATCTAACTACCATAGTGGGCCTTGTTTAATAATACAGTGGACCTAGTCCACCTTACATTCAATGACCTCCACTACCTATCTAGCTACCTAACATTCCATCCCCCTTATGAAAGTGTTGCCCTCAACGCTTGATGTACAACCCTATACCAGGGTCTCATGGATAAGTGTGGACCATAGTGCTGAAGTAGATTAGAGAACCAGGGTCCCATTGAGAAATAGAAGCCACCATGCTGAAGTAGTCCAACCACCATTGTAAACTAGGGTCCCATGTCCAATTGCTCATGTGAACTCCACACGGAAGATATCGGCACTCGATAACCAACTGAAAATGATGCTCCCAATACTAACACCTATCATGTGGATCCAAATAAGAATATTCATCCACATAGTGGGAAATGGTCAAAGTTGAATATAGAAGGAACAATATTGTTGTCGAAAAATGCAGGTTAGACACTGGTAATCATAACTAGCTCTTGGTGTGTCACAATGACGTGCTCTACATAAGGTGGAGTAGAGTCATCAAATAAAAGATGGAAGTGGTTGTCATCCCATAAATGACAACTATCCATATACCAATCATCACAATCGGCCTCAAAATCATACCAAGCATATATTTATTGATTATATTCATCCCTTATGTCCGCCATAAGAAATATCTCCTTCATGTTATTCAATGAATCTTGAATACTATGAAAACTATCATTGAGGCCATCTGCAAAGTCATGCAATGTATCATTTCATTAGGCTTTGAATGCTTCAGTTATCTGTAGAATTTCTTGAAGTGTTTGAGAGGAAATAGCCATTGAAAACACCATATAAAATATACCAAAAGAAATCTCTTAAAATAATTTATCCCATGGTATTGATATGGTAGCAATCTGAGCACCCTATGAAAAGTTACGAACTCTGCAGCCCCGCCGCCATCACGAAAAACCCCCAAAAATAGTTGATTTTAAATCAGCAATATCTTCACTTCCAGAGCTCCGATTTGGACGAATTTTTTTTTTAAATTGGGTGAAATTGTGAGAGGAACTCAGATCTGCAAATTGTTTTGAAAAATTCAGCCCCATATGCTACAGAAAAAAAAAATGACGCGGTCGTCCACAAAAAAAAAAACCCTGAAAATTGCAGATTTTAAAATGCAAATAACTTGACTTCCCAGACTCTGTTTCAGACGATTTTTTTTAACTTTGGGTGTTTTTATGAGAGGAACTCAGATATACAACCAGTTTTTGAAAATTTTCACCAAAAAATATATAAATCGCCTGGAATGTTGTGGCCCTCTTTTTTTTCCGAAAAAATAAATCTGCAAAAAATATATATATATTCCCACACTTCCAGCCAAAGAAAGTGCTCTGATACCGCTTGTTATGTACCAAATACTTGAATACAAAATACTACAATAGTACCAAATATATCTGAATACAATCACCACACAAGATATATGAAACAATATAGAAAACCACCACTTTATTATATCAAAACCCTTGGGGTAGGGCAACACCATACAATGGATCATATTATAGAAGGGATCCTCTCATATTCACTTGCCTCTTCGAGGGGGCTTTCTCCTATTGAGATATTGCTCCAAATACAAACTTCTATTCATATCTCATTACATTATTTTAACCCATTTATATAGTGCTACCATCACCTAAGAACATTCTAGAGGAGGAATCTTCTAGAAGCATAACCTTCTAAGAAGTCCTCTTGCATTTATTATATCTAACTACCATAGTTATATCTAACTACCATAGTGGGCCTTATTTAATAATATAGTGGACCTAGTCCACCTTACATTCAATGACCTCCACTACCTCTCTAGCTACCTAACAATTTAACCCACATGCATTAGGGAAGGGCAATGTGAATTATTTATAATGAAAAAGCTTCCCCGTTATATTTGAGTGTGAAGGTAGAGAGAACAATGGGCCCCTATATTGAGTGTGCCTGGTCACGCATTCATTGCCCAGCATGCCACATCACTGCCTAGTCACCATTATCGAACACATGCCCACCATAGGCCCACCTTCTTGCCACATGCCATGGTTTGGTTTGGGGGTACCATGTGTTATGTTGCAATAGGCTAGAGTTGCATTAATAAGAGTGCAACATGTGATGTCATAGGATAGGTCACCTAGTCAACATGCCATGTCATGGCTCAACAACCATTGTTGAACCATGCCTACCAAGTGCCATCATGCCATGGGCATTATCGACCACTATCAAACCATGCCTACCAAGTTTCATCATGCCATAGGCTTGGTAAATAGGTTAGGTCACCTAGTCAACATGTCATGTCATGGCCCAACAACCATTATAGAACTATGTCTGCCAAGTGTCATCACATTATAGGCCTATCTACTTGCCATGTGTCGTGATTTGGTTGAGGGTGGCATGTGTCACGTTGTGGTAGGCTAGAGTTGCATTGGGAAGAGTGCAATATAAATGGAAAAAAACTCAAGATATAATGGACTTATGATATATGGATGCAGAGGCTAAAGCTTGGGGTAATGCAAAGGTGGAGGGGAGTGAGAGGTAGCTCTTATACTCCTCTGCATTCATCATTGTAACTAGCATGTGAATGTTTTTTGTGTGTCATGCTATGGTTGGGGGTGCCATGTGTCACATTGTGGTAGGCTAGAGTTACATTGGGAAGAGTGCAAGGTAAATGGGAAAAAAAAACTCAAGCTATAGTGGACTTGTGACATATGGATGTGGACATTGAAGCTTGGGGTAATGTAGAGGTGGAAGGGAGTGAAAGATAGATCTGCTACTCTGCATTCCTTGTTGTAAATAGGATGCATAGGATTGGTGTGGAGGAATAAATAGGAAGGTGGAATGTGAAGAAATGTAAATGTGGAGCAATAAAGAGGAAGGTGGAATGCAAAGAAATGGGAATGTGGAGGATGTGGAAGGTGGAATGTGAAGAAATGTAAATGTGGAGGAATAAAGAGGAAGGTGGAATGCAAAGAAATGGGAATGTGGAGGATGTGGAAGGTGGAAGAAGGGGACATGGAGGGATGTGGAAGGTGGGAATGTGGAGGATTGGGATGTAGAACATGTGGAAGGATAGGGTGTGGAGAAGTTTCTACCAACCAAGCCACTAACTTTGTTTTTATGGTTCTTTGATAGAATTAGCGATATCTTGAGCAAAAGACTTCCAATTTTAATATTATTAAATGTTAGGCAAGGCTAAGACAAAGGGATATTTATTGAGAGGTTGTACATCCTCATGCTCTGCTTCCTCTACTTCATTCCCAGGAAAGAGCTCTGATACCACTTGTAGTAAAACTTCAAATATATAGGAAAGACTTTTCCATAAAACTTAAAAAATAAACCCTAAACATCAAAGATACCAAACATTCACCATGACCAACACAAAAATATAGAGAGAAGAACCCTTAAGGTAGAGTAACACCATCAAATACTCCTCATGGAAGGAATCACTCCACAAGCTATGTTTGTTGCAAGACAATACAATCCAACACACGTCCAATATAATGATACTCATGTGTATTTATACTTTCTCATGAGTATTAGGGGTATTATGCCAACTACTCGATATTATTATATTTTCCTTTTAATTACAATGTGGGCCTATTTCATTATTATGACCACATTATATTCATTATCCCCTTGGGTACCTCCCTAGTTACATTACATCCTCGATATCTTTTTTTTGTTCAAACAAAGACCTATCACACTAGGTGAGTTCGCATAAAGAAGGAAAACTGCAATGTTGGAGCCTGATTCCAAATTCTCAAGGAAAAAGCTTTCTAGGTTTTCATGATCAACATGTGAAAACCATTAGCACTATTCAAATCTCAAAAATGGGTTCCTAATTAATAGAAATCTATGTTCTAGTGTAGACCAAAATCACTTGGTTGATGGGTTACAAGGAAAACACATCAACATGCACTCTTATCAACATGCACCTGTATAGAGATTTGTGAGAAGAATACAGTCTTGTAAAAGCATTTGCAGGTTCATAAACTTGGCAGAGACAAGAATGTGTTAATGGGTGACAATATTGGGTAAACTATGTAAGGAGAAAATTATGGGGAATCAAAGTCCTAGGAATTGTGGAGAAAGTAAAAGCACAATTTTGATTGAAGTTAGAGAGTTAGAGAGGAGTGCAAGAGAATTTGTGGCAAGCATAAGATGGACGAGGATGGGTGGATACATGTGAGATGATGAGATAGTAGAGGAAGTCTTGTTTTATAATATTTCAATCAATGTATGTGTAGAAAAAAAAACAAGAGAGAGACCCAATATGGGGATATGCCACTAAAGCAAGATAATAAAATGGACATCAAATGGATAACAATGGCAAGCCAAAGATGGGCCACAATGTATGACACCAAAATTGTCAACAACGTTATTTGATTCAAACTAGATTCTCGCCAAACCTCTTGTAAATTTGTAATAAGCATGTAATTGTTTGTTTGTTTTTCACAAAGTTGAGAAAATGTTCTTGGAAGTTGAAATGAACCATTGTGATGATTGGCCTTCCAAAGGAAACCCGTTAAAAATAAATGTTGTAGTGAAGAATGACACCAATGGGGAGATGCAAAGAGAACTTGGGAAGCTTGAAGGGTAGTCGTAGAGATGAGAGCTCAAAGAGTGCAATCTACTTGAATATTGGAGGACAAAGGAGTCAAGGAGCCTATCCACGATGAGCAGAGGTGTCTCTAAGTCATGGCCATCTATAAAAGTTATTTTTTTACTAGTGAGTAATAATGCATGAGATTTCTAAGCATGCATAACTCGCCCTTAGTAATGAATTTTCCAAGAATAATAAATTCCCACTTAAACCAGTTTTCTTGGTTGGGTTTCTAGGGTCAAATCTATGTATTCATTGTGATATGAATATTTCTATGATTGTCGAGTGATTGTTCTGTGAGGGAATTGTGATTTTAGTGTGTTTAATGGGCTACTATCCCAAATCAAAATTGGTAATGGGAATTCATTACAGTGGTCCATGAAGTTGATTGTCATTGAGGTAGAAAGGGGATTTGGGCATTGTCCAAGAAATTGATGTTCTTTGGCTTCAAGAGCTTGAGTTTTTTTTTTCCATTGACAACCATATGTCTGCCTTGCTTAATGACATTGATTTGGATCGCTTTCTAGAAGATTAATTTTCCCTTGGATAGAAAATCGATTTGTTGGCTATGACAGGATATGCGATTACACTTAGTTCTCAGGTTCGAGGTTGGAAAGAGGATGTGCAAATACAATTGCATTTATGGTTGGTGTTTGAATATGGTTTGGATATGTCATTCGAGATTAATACCAAAATTATTAAATTATGGCATTGTTTCGTTACTCTAGTCACCCTCAGGGAATGATTATGCTTGCCTCTAAGAAAGTGATTTAGGTTGTCTTTAGGAACTGGGGTCTCTTGAAAACAATTTATTAGTAGAGAAATTGATTTAGTACTATCCATGGGCGGATGAATCATTTTTTCTATGTCGATTGTGTTGAGGCCCTTTGTTTGTTTTGGTAAATGGTGTTGTAATATATGGCATTTACTAATGCATTTTTCCCAATGCATTGAATTTTGTACTGGAAGTTGAAGTATGTAAATTGTCTAGAATTTCCTTTTAGTGAATAACTAAAGTGTCCCTCGGTTCGATTTCACCTACATAATTAAATCGCTCAAGAGTTCTTAAGCAACTTGGACACATTTATTATGATAGTGTGGTGCAACTGAAAGGTTTGGTTGCTTGTCTTATTGACACAGGAGATTAGATGAGTTTCTAAATCAACCTTTAAAAGTTTATTACACAATAGAGGTTTTTGTTTAGAGCGTTGTGTGTGCACAGTTAAAAAACAAAGAAACTAGATTTCATGTTTATGCACATTCAAATGAAGCACATGTGCATTGTGAATTTGGAATTGCACCTAGATCTTGAACAAAATCCTTGAGCCAAATCTACATAGGGGTACCCATTCAAGCACAAAGAAAAAAAATTGATCCTACAGAGTATTTGTGTTGATAAAATGAATAGGCCATAGGCACACCATTTATGGATCATCGGGTATCAAAGCAAGTTCTGAAGGCTTGGAGAAGACTTGCACTGTAAACACTTGCAATATATATCAAAACAGTGGAGAAGCATTGTTGGTAGGACTATTGTGGAGCATAAAACCCAAGATGGCCAGGAAACCTCATGAAGAACATGACAAGGAGGATCCAGAATCCAAGTTTGCTCGGTTGGAGCAAAGCATTCCTACATTGACAAAATTGGTATGCAACTTTTGGTGAAAAAAGATAGGGAAGAAAACTCAGTAGAGGTTGAACATGAAAAAATCAAGGTAGATCAAGAAGATTCCATGTGCAATGATTTGGGTAAAAACCGCTCTTTTTCTTCATCTTCCAATATTTCTTTCAAAGTTGAAGAAAAAATTGAAATACCCATGTCTGGTGGACAAGTTGATTTCGAAGTATTGAATAGACAGTTGAAACAAATGGAAGTTTATTTTGGCCTTTATCAAATCCAAGAAACATAGCAGATTTCTTTTGCACATTTGAATATGAGTGGACATGCTATGTTGTGATGGGAGAGCTATGTGCATGCATTAAGGATAGGAAAGAAGCTCATGATCACGAAATGGGAGGACGTTAAAGCATTTCTAAAGTCACAATTTTATCCCATAGGCTATGAAGAGGAGCAACTCATGAAGTGGTAGTACCTTCGAGAAGAACATGGACAGGGGGTGCAGGAATTCAGGAGGCAAGCCATCAAGTTGAGTTACTCTTTGGAAGAGCCAGGGGTGGTGATGGAGTACCTTGAAGGACTTTTCAACCATATCTAAAGATAATTGTAACATCTTAGTGTGAAAAGTATAAACGAAGCAAGCAAGAAGGCTCTTTATATTGAGTTGGATTGTAAGAAGTGACAACAACACATGGCCAAAAAGAATCCAACAAGAGAAGCGATAAGAAGATGGTACCCATGGCCAAAAAAAGGAGGGATCCAAACAGGCATTGCAAACATTGTGATGTGTATGGGCACACAGAAAAAAAAAAAAAAAAGTGTTGGAAACTTCATTTGGAATTACATCCAAAGTGGCTAAAGTCCAAGGGGAAATCCAAGATATCTACCAAGACAAAGGAAGAAGTGGTATAAAACACCTCTAATCTCGATGAAGCAGTGATTTGCACCACATTGCATCGGCCAAAGGCAGGTGGAGATAAACATGCACTATTATGAATCAATGTTCAAGTGAAGAACTATAAGGTAAATGTTATGCTTGACAATGTTTCTCATTGTAATCTAATTTTTGAAACATTGGTTGATGAGCTTGGTCTAGAAACTTAAGATCTAGTGCATCTAAATTCACTAGCATTCTTGCAAGGGAAATTTGTTACGAGAGTCACTCAGAGATATAAAATTAAGTTTTCTATTAATGTTAACTATGTTGATGAAGTAGAATGTGAAGTTGCACCATTAAATATATGTGGAGTGATGTTTAGTAGCCCATACCTATGGGATAGGGATGCTACCTTTTACAAGAGATAGAAAAAATACTATTTGGTCAAGGGTGGCAAGGCACACTTCATCAAAGCACATAAAGGGAGAGAGAGGATGACTCCTCTGACAACAAAAGAGGGGCATGCTAGTAAGAAACAAGCAACCTTCATTGGTAATGGAATGGTGGATATGAACAAACAAATGGAGGCCGTGTGCTTCCATCTCCTTAATGATCCATATTTTGAGGACCAAAAGCCTGCAAATGGGGAGGTGTGATTGGAATTGGATCCTCGACAAACCTCTTGTAAATTTGTAATGAGCATGTAATTATTTGTTTGTTTTTTGCAAAGTTGAGAAAATGTTCGTGGAAGTTAAAATGAACCATTGTGATGGTTGGCCTTCCAAAGGTAACCCATTAAAAATGAAGTTTGTAGTGAAGAAGGATACTAATGTGGAGATAGAAAGAGAACTTGGGAAGCTTGAAGGGTAGTAGCAGAGCTAAGAGCTTGAAGATAGGAAGACGAAGGAGCAAAGGAGCATGTCCACGGTGAGCGAAGGTGTCTCTGAACCATGGTCATCTGCAAAAAAAAAAATCTAGTGAGTAACATTGCATGAGATTTACAAGCATGCATAGTTCACCCTTTGTAATGAATTTCCCGAGACTAATAAATTCCCATTGTATCTAGTTTTCTTGGTTGGGTTTCCAAGGTCAAATCTCTATATTCACTATGATATGAATATCTCTATGACTGTTGTGCAATTGTTGTGAGCGAATTGTTATTTTAGTGTGTTTAATGGGCTATTATTACAAATCAAAATTTCTAATGGGAATTTGTTCCATAAGTTCATGAAATTGATTGCAATTGAGGGGCATTGTTTAAGAAATTGATATTCCTTGGCTTCAAGAGCTTGATTTTATTCCCATTGATAGACATACATTTGCTTTTCTTAATGACATTGATTTGGATTGCTTTGTAAAAGATTGAATTTCCCTTGGATAAAAAATCAATCTGTTGGATTTGACAGGATATGTGATTACACCCAGTTCTCAGATCTGAGGCTGAAAAGAAGATATGCAAATATATTTCATTTATGGTCGGTATTTGAAGATAGTTTGGTTATGCCATTCGAGATTAATACAATAATTATTAAACTATGATGTTGTTCTAATCACCCACAAAGAATGATTTTGCTTGCCTTTAAGAAAGGATTTAGGTTGTCTTTTGGAATCGAGTGGGTCTTTTGAAAACAATCTAGTGGGTCTTTTGGAATCGAGTGGGTTTTTGTTTAGAGCGTTTTGTGTGCACTATTAAAAAAGAAAGAAAATAAAGTGCATGTTTTGCCACATTCAAATGAAAAACAAGTGCATTGTGATTTTGAAGTTGCACCCAGATTTTGAACAGAAGCTTTGAGCCGAATCTGAACAAGGGTATCCATTCAAGCACTAGAGAACAACATTTAATTCTTCAAAGGATTCATTTCGACAAAATGAACATGCCATAGGCCCACCATTTATGGATCATTATTATTTTGTTTGTTTGTGAACTACACAAATTGTTGTATATGTTTGTTGAGTTTTTAAGTTGAGTTGTGTGTGTGAGAGAGAATAATGGATAACTAAGCTATATGGTCATTGCATCATTTTTGTCATCAAAGTAAGTTGGCTCTAGGTTAGAGAAGAATGCCAAGTAAAAGGAATTGGCCTTGGAAAAGAGATGCTAAGAGAATTGAAGATGGTAGGAAAGGAGGAAAATTGTGGTTAATAAAGAGCTATAGAACCTCGAGAAAATAATTCAAGAATTGGAGGGAAGACATACATGCAAGGAAGAATAATTTGATATGACCTCAAGGTGGGCATATATAGGTTAAATGTATATGTAATGGGGTGAATGTGTATGTAATATGGGTTGGCCTAATAAAGGGCCCACATGTGAGATGAGTGAGAATATGTATATATAGAGGTCAATATAATCATTATGGAAGGACCATATGATTGGGATATATGGATGTGCTTGGGTTATTTGGAAAAGTTTTTCCTAGTCTATAAGGAGTTGTGATGTAACTCATCTCTATTTGAGCTCCATGCTCAGGTCAATATAATCATTATGGAAGGACCATATGATTGGGATATATGGATGTGCTTGGGTTATTTGGAAAAGTTTTTCCTAGTCTATAAGGAGTTGTGATGTAACTCATCTCTATTTGAGCTCCATGCTCACATTTGGTGTACATTGTCTGTACCATAGTTTACTACGATATTTTAAGGATTCAGTACATAACATAATTAAGCAAGCTAGAGCAAGAATCTCATGACAAAACCACAAAATAAAATATCCAAAGGTAGAGAATAAGTATGATAAAAAATTAGAAATGTGTTGTGAAGATAGACATTTATAGATATGGAGGATATTTGAAAGAAAAAATTTGAATTGACTCAACGAAGTGAAATGGAGTGATATTTTTGAGTGTGAGAAAGTAAAACACATTGGAAAAATGAAACTCTTGTGTAGCAAATTAAAAGGACACATTATGATATGGTGAGAATATTTACACAAGGAAAGAATTTGTGAAGGTAGAGACAAGATTCAAAAGTGGTGGAAGATGGTCTCTAAGCTCGAACATAAAGCTTTCCCATTAGATACAAATTAAACTTTGTTCAAACAATTACACAACTTAACGACATAAGCACAAATATACTAAGGAGTTGCAAGGTAATTATAAGAGTCTACCTTGAAGAGGATGAAGACCAACAAATATGTCGATAGGTGAATGGAATGTGGTTTGTTATCCAAGACCAAAGTAGTTTGCGCGAACTTTTTTTAGTTAAAAAAGGATATTAGTTTTAGTTAAAACTAGGTTTAGGAAAAGTTGTCCAAAACTGCAAACAATAGAATGTTTGGTAGAGGAAGAGGCACAATGTTAATGAATCAAGGAAGAGAAATAACTTTCACATCCAAGGTAGAAACGATGAAAGAAGAAGAAATCAAGAATTCCAAGAAAGAGAACTCCTTTAGAGGAAGAGGGTGAGGTACAACATTTCAAATGAAGAGTGATTCAAGAGGTGTGGATGGTTTGATGCAACCCAATTATTGTATCGCATGTTGTACAAAACAACACAAAACATACAAGTGCCAACATAGAGGTGATGTGCAGGAAATAAGTGAACCTATAATAACTTTGACATACAAATAATCTTAAGAAGATGAAGTTGTGGTTGTTCCCTAAAAGCAAGGAGAAAAAATTATGATTAGGAAGATTATGGTAGCACCTACAAAGCAAATTTAAACTAATGAAGAAGGGGGTTAGTTGAGGAAGCACATATTTTGGATGAAATGCAAAGGCGAATATGAGTGTTTTAAGCTTATCATGGATAGTAGAAGCATTGGAAACATGGTTTCTATGGAGATGGTGAGGAAGTTAAACTTAACTCTATTGGAGTGTGAAGGAACTCCCAACCCATTGAGAAGTGTTAGGCACTTCTCAACATGTTGAGAGGCTTTGTGTACTCCCAACTATTGGCCCCACAAAGGGTTTGCAAGCCTACAAAAAAATTAATGAGGGTTTAAGTAATTGGAAGAAAAACCCATAAAAACCCTAGATCATTTTATAAAATGACCCCCCCTTCCCTCCCCCATAAAAATACCATTCTACAATTGCATTTATGTTGTGAACCTGTGAGTCTTGGATAGTTTGGAAATTGTCTTGGAGCTTCATTGAAAGTTGAGGAGTATGAACATGTAGTTGAATAACTATCAAATTGTTTCAAAGAGATTTGAATTCAAAGGTTCCAACAATGTTTTTCGGGTGCATATTAAGATTTCAATTTTTTACGGTTTTGTTGATTTTTTTCTTACAACAACTACATTTTTTGTAGTTATGCTTTTATTTTTCTCTCCTTTATACATTTGTACTCTTTGTTCCACATTTATAAATTTCATAATTTATGGAGAGAGTGAACCTATTTCCTGAGAGCTAAATGAGACCCCTTAAGGGCAAAAGAGTGCAAATCCAATCCAAGTCCAACAAAACATAAACAACTAGAAATCCCCATTGCAAATTGTGAAGATATCACTAAAAATGAGAAAAAACTAGCAATGAGGGTTGTGGGGAATGGGATGCACTTCATGTAACCACATTTTTAAGGGAAAATACATCGGGGTATGGTATCATCTTTTGGGAATGCACGGTGACAAAGTGAAGGCTTACACACTTAGTCTTGAAAAAAGGGTTAAGATGAGAAAGGTTCACATGGGTACAACAACAAACACCACTAAAAACTTGGACAACCCCTTCTCCTCTCCTTTAATCAACCAAGACTTAGAGAACTCTCCCATAATAGGCATGGTTCAATGGATGATCAAATCCAAACTCAGTCTATGGGGGTCTACTTTTAAGAGAAGTTTTGTAGCATGTGAGTAAATTATGAAAATGTACAATGTGGTGCATAGCGACAAGGTTGACGATGCTATAATCAGTTTTTTTTTGGTAAATGAGATTTTTTTTAATGCCACTGATTCCCCCTACTACAAGGAAATCGTGAAAAAACACTAGTGGTTGGGACATGGTATTTACCTAGACCTTGGGTTCCAACAAAATTAGAACAACATTGTTAGACAAGTGGGTGACAAAAATGTAAGGTTTAATAGAGGACCTCAAATAACATTGACTTGTTTCTAGTTGTTCAGTTGTCATGGATGGTTGGACAAACCTTCCATAAAGCCCCTTGTTGAATATTAATGTGACATCTCTATTGCATGAAATTGCAAGTAGGCAATGCTCTCTAGTGTATTGTGACAAGGGACTAATCGCCTCTCATGGATCCTTGAAATCTGGCGGTGTTGAGTTTACTAATCACCTGCGGGTTTTGGTCTAACGACAGTCGTACTACCAAAAATTGGTATCAGAGCGAGGTTACTTCAAGATTCAGTTTAATCACTGGAAGTTTGATCTTTAATAATGGATAAGAAATCTGATTTTACTAAACATGGATTACCTTTGTTTGATGGACATAATTATGCTTTTTGGAGTATCATGATGAAGTTGTTTTTGCAGTCTCAAGGAGTAGATGTTTGGCAAGCTGTGTTGAATGAATATAAGGCTCCAACAACAGTTCCAACAGATGTTGCAAGGAAGAAACTCTATGAAAGTAATTCCAAAGCTATGTATGCAATACTTGGAGGATTGGCAGGTTCAGAATTTGTTAAGGTAATGCATTGTGAGCCAGCAAAAGAGTTATGGGACAAACTGAAGAAGGTATATGAAGGAGCTACTAAGGTAAAGAATGCTAAATTACAATCATATAGAAGTCAATTTGAAAGTTTAAAGATGGAAGAATCTAAAGATATAGCTACCTATTTCTTACGTATTGATGAAGTAGTCAATACTATGAGAGGTTTAGGAGAAACAATTGAAAATGTTATTATTGCGCAAAAAGTGCTTAGATCTTTACCTGCAAGATTTGATCCCAAAATATCTGCTTTAGAAGAAAAAATTGATATTGCTACTTTACTAATGGATGAGTTGCAAGGAATACTAACAACATATGAGATGAGGACATCTAATGAGAATCCTTCTAATAAGGAAGCAACTTTCAAGGCAACAAAGAAGGACAAGAAAAAGGTTGAAACAGAAACCAATA
>ML778290.1:371517-404641 GCA_009831015.1 Picea engelmannii
AGCATAAAGAAAGTTGAAAGAAATTCTAGTTTAAATGATCAATTCATTGAGGGACAAAAACATCCTTGCAAAGACATGTTGCCTATAATCTTCATTCTTATCAGTTCATTGCAGCCAAAATTGACAGGGCTTTAAAATATTTGATACATTCCTCTGAAATTTTTCAGGTTTATTGATTCACACAAGTTCATGACTCATTGATGATGACAGTGGTATTATTTTATCTCGGACAGGGGGAGTTTAATGGCTCCTTTGCCATAGATGACAAAAGGGGGA
Organism: Picea engelmannii; assembly: GCA_009831015.1. Classification (NCBI taxonomy): domain Eukaryota; kingdom Viridiplantae; phylum Streptophyta; class Pinopsida; order Pinales; family Pinaceae; genus Picea; species Picea engelmannii. The sequence continues at coordinate 371,794 of ML778290.1, forward strand.
AAACAGAGCAAAGAAAAAGGTAAGTTTTCCATCAATGCCAAAGGGGGAGTTTGTTGGCATTATTGTTCATTGTTTTATTGGCAGCATACAAGTGTATAAAAAGAGCATTTGTTAGCATTGTGGAGGAGTTTGTTGGTGTCATTATTCATTGTTTTATTGGTAGCATACAAGTGTTTTGAACAGAGCATTGTGGAGTTTGTCGACATTGTTATTTATGGAAGGTATAGTTGTCATTACAAAGCTTTTGTTAGCGCATTGCTATTTTCATGGATGGTAAACTAAGACAAACTATAACTAAACAGTCTTACCACAAATGGCGCATACATATGTGTTGAAGATTTGGAATGGCACAGTTTTCGGAATGACATTCCATCGCTGAGAGGGAATGGCACAGTTTTCAGTCATATGTATGAAGAGACAAACTATAACTAAACAGTCTTACCACAAATGGTGTATACATATGTTGAATATTCAAAATGGCATTCCATCGCTGAGAGGGAATGGCATAGTTTTTGGTCTTATGAATTAATCAAAAAGACTTAAGTAAATAACCCTGACGGTCATAATTCAACAACCATAAGAAAGGCTTTAAAGGCTCAAGTCGTAGTTCTAACGGTTATAAATCGACGGTGTGGATTATTCAAGCAATCTAATCGAAGGGCAGTTGTGCATTCTTTGCTCTTGCCCTATCATGATCGAACATGAAGTAAGTTATCAGTTACAGTCAGTTACATAGGTTGAAACTAATTCTTGAAGGAGATTCGAACTGTTTTTTATTATATAGCACTCTTGCTATGAAGCATAATGGACGTTAGAGACATTGTAGCGTGAGCTGTAACTCTCAAATAGTAAGGAGGAGATGTATGGTATCTCTGTGATTGAAAATGAATAGAAGATAAATAGTTACGATGAAAGATGAGAAGATTGAGGCAGAGATGCAAATATGACATTTGTGCAGAGTCGATTATGACATTGAAGGCAAATCAAACACAGAGGAAGTTCAGAGGTATGTAATGATTAGATAAGTGTAAAATGTGTTGTCTCTAAAATTGCAGAGTTCATGAAATTCATAGATTGAGTTACAAAATTTATGACAAAGTCTACAAAAGCAAAATTGAATTATAGGTTAGATTTTGACAGAGATAATTTTTCAGAGAGATTGAGTTGTAGGCTTAAATTATTCAGAGGATAAACAAAGATTGTATTAAATGTATTATGACAATGACTGATTCCTATGATTACTTTGATTGAGATTGTGATTACTTAAAGTACAGAGTTTGGTGTCCTAAATTTTAAGGGTGGTAGGGAGGTGCAAGGAAGGACTTTAGTCCTTATGTTTCAAGTTGGTGCTTGAACACAGGAATTTGTGGCTTCCTTCTAGTTGCAACTAGAGAACCAGGGAGGAAAGGAGGAGCTAGGGAGACTGAGTCTCATTGCAAGTTAAAGCTTTCATTCAGGCAGTAGGAGTTGTCTTTCAGTTGGTGTTGAACAAATGGAGGTTGCAGCCTCATCTAAGTAGTTGCTCAGATAAAATATAATGTAAAGAGAAGTTGGTGCTTGCCTTACATTTAAAAGAAGAAGAGGTTTTTCCCTTTATGGGTTTCCTCATGAAATTACTGTGTCACTGTCTATTTGATATGGCTATTTGTTTATTCTTACATACTTGTTGAGATCAACTATTCATAAGTAAAGAAGCATATTGTGTTAAAAGATTTAAAATCAATAAATTTTGTGACTAATTGATTTACCTAGACCTTGGGTTACAACAAAATTAGAACAACATTGTTAGACAAGTGGGTGACAAGAATGTAAGGTTTAATAGAGGACCTCAAATAACATTCACTTGTTTCTAGTTGTTCAGTTGTCGTGAATGGTTGGACAAACCTTCCATAAAGCCCCTTGTTGAATATTAATGTGACATCTCCACAAGGGATTTGTAGTTTAAGGGAAATTGATTATTGTGGGAAAATGAAGGATGTTGCCTTCATGTTTGACATGTTGGAGGACACAATAGGACACAATAGAAGATGTTGTTACTTGAAAAGTAGTACATGTTATCATAGATGCAACACTACTTTGTAGAAAAATGGGATTGATGGTTCAAATACAATACAAGCATATCTTTTAGACTCCTCATGTGCATGCCATATACAATGTCCTCGAAGATATTAACAAAAAATCTTAAATTTCTTGAATCATTTTGGATGTTAGAGAGGCACAAATGTTCATTTGCAATTTCCATGCATATTCAACAATTCAAAGGGCACATCCAAAGAAGTAATCCATGAAGCCATAAACATAAGATATGATGAATGTTTCAATCTTCTTGAGCGCGTGCTTGAGGTGTATGCAACCTTACAAACCATTGACATTGTTTCTCTTGAGTGGAAGTATGGGACAAATTCAAATCACCTCATGGGAAGAAAATAATAATTTTTTTTTCCTAATGGTGATTATTATGATAAATTTAGATTTGTTGCCTCTTCCACATCTCTAACTGTGGATATGCCTAAGTATGAAAATTCAAATTGCCATAGTATTGGGGAATAATATCAATGTATTGACAACATGGTGGGCAAGATAAATCACATCATCAATTAAAGAGAGCCCTCAAATTTTTCAAGGAAATTGAAAAGTTGATAAATAAGGATGTAATAAAGTGAACTCCTATTTTCACATGGTTGTATATTGAATATAATTCTACCCATCGATGTTGAGGAGGTGAAACAAGGGTTTCTTTACGCATGGGCAAGATGTATGTTATTGAAGAAGTGATTTTTTTATGGGATTAGTTTCTTGATTTGGGTACCTTTTTCTATGGGAGCAAATCTTTCTATGAGGTGGCATCATCGAATGTACCATATATTTGTAGTATTGGAATGAATACAATTGAGTTGGCTTAAGCCTTTTCCGTCGTTTTCTTTTTTATATCTTAACTTGTTATCAGAGCTCCTTTAGTCTTAAGGGTTTGGTAATTCCATGGTAGTATTCCATGGGAAGCCATTGACGAGCCAACGGAGAACATTTATGAAGAAGAAGAGAGAACCAACACTAGAAATGCACACAATCCAAGGAGAAGACATCACTGAAGGGGAAATTTGTTGATTTTGGAGTTCTTGCTGGTAAAATTAAGATTTATCTTTCAATATTTATTTGTTTTTAGTGATTTTAGTTGCATTGGAAACTAGATTTAGAGGTACACCAAAGGGTATTTTTATATTTTCAAGATTCATATTCATTTTTAAAATATTCATCTTGTAAAAGCTGGATTTTGTGCAATCATGGGGTATGCAGCCATTAAAATGCATATCACAACCATTATGCACAACCAAATTAAGAAAATAGTATAGTGTTGGAAAGATATTTTAAAGATCTATCAAATTCCTCTCAATATTGACTGGAAAAAGCAATGCTGGAGAAAATCTTACTAAAAATAAATCACCCAAAATGAAAAAAACGGATGCTGCAAGTAAAAAACATGTTTTTCTCACAATAGAAGCTATGATTTTTTAAGATACCAATTATAGATAGGATGCCCAAATGATTATTAAAATGGGTATCTTTCATTTTTTCGATTAACTTCTTGACTAGTGAGATTGATCTCAACGATCCACAATACAACGATTCAATCAAGGTTTGAGCAGGTGATAGTAACAAACAGTGTGCATCAAAAGGGACCCATGTGTATCTCATCAACCACCAGTCCAAAAATTAAAAACAAGATCTAAGCTTGAGTACGACCTTCAACTCAACAATAACCCACAGTCCATGTGTATATCATCATAGACATCACAACCTGAAGAGAATCACCATTTTTTTTTGTCTTGGTCTTGCAAACAAGATATGCATGCTATGAGCCCCCGGGGGGCAGCTCAATTGGCAAGTGCCATGAAAATGAAGTTCCATGAGGTTTCGAGTTCAACTTCCCCCGACTTACAATGTGTGCCGCGTAAGGGGCATCGTGGGCACACCTGGAGATTATAGTGGTAGCAGTTGGATAACACGGCCACGTGCCCAACTAGTTGTTGATTCCGCCAGACATTGAAAAAAAATAAAATAATAATAAAATAAAATAAAAAATGCTATGTTATGAATTTCCTTTATTTATATAAATATGCATGGATAGATTGTTGGAAGTAGTGTTAAAGTGAATGGGGCATGATAAGTTTTTCAAAAGGCTAAACTCAGAATGTGTGTAAAAGGACATGGAGATCTAAGTCTATTTGAAATGATATAAAGGCCAAACTCTCGTAGAAAAGAAAATTGATCTTCATTGTTAAGAGCTAGTTGTATAAAAAACGATAATACAAATATCATTTTTTGTGGTGATTGTGTTCTGGATCTACTCGAAATTTGAATAATGGGATCTTAGGTACACCTTGAGTAGTGTGTGATGGTGAATATTTTCATGGAAGCTTACGATGTTTTGTGTCTAATTTTGACACAATTGCAATTTTTCATTTAAAACACTACACACATGGAGTGCACAAGTTAAATAAATACAAGCACACACAATTAATGACATTCAAGCACATTCAACCAAAGCACTTGAAACCAAGAAACAACAAAACATATTCAAGATATCAAGTTGTTAATCACATGAGCATACAACAAAAATTCTACATTAACATTAACTCAAAATTTGCAATCATTGTATGTGTCAAATAAAATCCATATAGAATTGCATTGTACTTATCAGGTGAATTCTCGGTTGAACTCGACACAGGAGAATTGATTGAGTCATTGTAATTCCGAGTCTACAATGAATTGATTGAGTCATTAAATTGTATACAAGGTGAAGTTGAAAAAAACCTTCTTTGTTGTCGAGTCAATTGTAATCCAAACCTACCTACACATAGAGACCACATTGAGTTTTTTAAACGGCTAAAATTCAAGAATTATTATCATTATTGAACACTCTAATAATCATTGATGAAGAAAACACAATCTTAATAAACAAATAAACTCTTAAAACAGTTCTAACTTGTTTGCAAGTGTCGCAAGCTAAAGTTAAACTACTTCAAATTGAAGCTCAACTTTTTCATAATGAACTGCAACAAAAGAATCTTCAACATTCTTAACTAGTCATTGTTCAAAATGTCGAAGATTCTTTTGCTGGAGTTCATTATGAAGAAGCTGAGTTTGAGTTTGAAGCAGCTTAACTTTAGCTTGTGAAACTTGTAAATAAGTTAGATCTGTATTAAGAGTTTCTTTGTTGATTGAGATTGTATTGTCTTCGACATTGATTATTAGAGTGTTCGATAACTCTAATAATTACTCTTGAAAACAACACAATCTCAATCGACAAAGAAACTCTTAAAACGGTTCTAAGTTGTTTGCAAGTATCTCAAGCTAAAGTTAAACTGCTTCAAACTCAAACTCAACTTCTTCATGATGAACTCCAACAAAATAATCTTCAACATATTGTGTTCTCTTCTGCAGTGATTATTAGAGTGTTCAATAACTCTAATAATTCTTAAATTTGAGCCATTTAAAAAACTCAATGTGGCCTCTATGTGTAGGTAGGTATGGATTACAATTGACTCAATAACAGAGAGGGCTTCTTGCAACTCTGCCTTGTATCCAATTCAATGACTCAATCAATTCATTGTAGACTCTAAATTCCAATGACTCAATCAATTCTTGGGTGTCAGGTTCAACCGAGAATGCACCTGATAAGTATAATGCAATTCAATTTTATTTGATTATTTCATTGTTCAAAACAATCCACTTTTTGAATTTGATAATGATTCCAGTCAATAGTCAACACATGAGAAACTCGGTTCAACTTTGTCTTTTCGAGCCCATCATCAAATCTTGGGAATAAATCGAGAACAACAAGCATATAACAGGGATCGTATACACGAAGGAAGTTACTTCTCATATTCCAAATTATTTCCAAACCAATTAAGTTCCAAAGCGTTGGATTCCTTCAAGAAGTTTCAACGTCACATGTTCTACTTCAACATTAGAATGTGAAGTGCTAACATTGTCATCAAGTTGATCATATGGATGATCGATGTTTTTATCTCCATGTTTTTATCAACATTGAGGCAAACATAATATTCATCAGACATATGCTCCAAACTAAAGAAACCTGCAAGATTAAGGATTCACTATGGGTGGATTGATCCTTGGCAATGAACATCAACAACAAAGTAGTAAAATCAACCTTACTGCAAAATCCTCTCCTGAGTAAAACACATCTTGTAGCAAATAATGAAATGATAATGGTATTGTCTTGCACCTCAAGGGGGGAGTACATTGATGAAACTCTCTTGCACCTTAAGGAGGGGGAGTACACTAATGAGTGAATATAGTTTGTGCTAAACTATAACCATCCATAAAACGAAAATGGTTAATGGCCAACCAAAACCACCAAACACGGTGATCAATTGGTTAAGGGAAACCCATGATTTCTCACCTTTTAGCTGGAAAAGGGGGGAATATTGATTGTCAAACTTCAAGTTTTGATTACAACAAACAAATTTCCAAATGGGAAACAACACTTTGTAGATGGCAGGCTTAAGACAATCAAAGCACCATATGGGCGACAACAACAGTAACAAGAGCATTGAAAATATGTTATCACTTGTGATAAATTTTCAATTGGGAATTTTTGAGGTTTCTACCACTTCAATATCAAAATTTGAGAAGATCCAACATATACTCCATGCTCCTCTCATTGTTGTTTATTATCTGATTGGGATACACTTGGATGATGTTCGACACCTAAAAGTGTCAAAATTGGTTAGTGATCATCCCAGACCACCATATACATGGTATCAATTGGTTAGTGGTCATTCCAAACCACTAAATTCAGAGAGCACTTCAGTGATTCACTGGTAGTAGAGTGGTGATGCTACATGTTCACTAATTAGTAGAAGATGCCAATTTATTATAGCTAAATTACTTCACAAATGATTAGACTGTCAAGTAATTAGGAATTGTTCAGACATTGGCATCTGTCCATTTACAGTTTTAAGCTCTCTTCCAATTCATTTTAGATGAACCATCCAACACCCAATTTTGATGGTTTCCAGGTAGATTTTTCATTGAAGCTCAAATCAGGGCTTTTTAAAACATCCAACATAACAAATTTTGCATTAATGTTTATTGCTTAACTGGTATAAATATATAGACTTGTGATTGAGGGAGTGATGTTAGTCTGTGGCTTACTTTACCAATTACTAATTCTTCTTTTCACCTTTAATTGTATTATTCATTTAGGATAATAATGATTTATCCTCAAATGATGACTAAGTGAGTTAGTTAGGATTTCCTAGCCTAATCACCATGCAAGGTTTTAGGATCTAGAGCAAATCTCTCTATGAGGTGGCATCATCCATTGTACTATATATTTGTAGTATTGGAATGGATACAAATGAATTGGATCAAGCCTTTTCCATAATTTTCTTTTCTAGATTTTGACATCAATACTCTTCTAATTTCACTATTTATGCAGAGGATGACCTCAACTTTTATGCATAGAAGAAGCCAGTTGCACGATGGAAAATGTATGGGCACAAAGCCTCAGAGCTTTGTGATCTTTCTTCATGATTACTATCTTAGGTTTTCGATTCCTCGACAATTGGAAGTAATTGCTTCACCTATAATTTCATCCACTTTGTTAAGAGGAACAAGTTTACCTCTAAGATAGGGAAAAACTTGGTTATGTGCATAACAATGTTTTCCTTCGTGTGAGGAAGGCACCTTAGGATTTAGAGGGGTTGACAACATGGTCAAATGTGGGTAGCGAGAATGTTTCCCATACTGATGATGATGAGGGTACTTCTTCAAAACATAAATGATTAATAAGCATACCTTTAAATGCCATTGCAATTTAGTGTGGTGATGATGATGATACACCTAGTAAGGCTTAGATGTATATGGATGGCCTTGAAGTGAAATATTGAAATTTATGATTAATTTCATCCTTGATGTTATAGTTTAGTCATTGAAATTTATGATTAATTTCATCCTTGATGTTGTAGTTTGGTCGTTGAGCATTTTTGAACTATGTACTACTTTGGTCAGTTTGTAACTTTGGACAGTGTGCTACATAGGGCAATTTCCGATAGTAATTTGAATATGAAATATGGCATGCAGTGGTTTATGTTTCTAACATTATCTCTTGATTCATTTCAAATTTCAAATGGTATATGGTTCATATGGAATCGTAACATTGTTCAATGTTTAAACAATAAATAATTTAAAATAACACCTTATCATTGAATAATTAATTGTATAATACAAGTATTTAGTACTTATACATTGCGTCATAAATGGATGTTCACCATTTATGTATAACTTTTGCATTTTCTAATTCATTTGTAGGTCTTTGATCAAATGTAGCGAGTCAACAAACCATTGTTGCAATATGTTTCCATAGTTGACAATGGTGGTATACTAGGATATTCCCCTAACACATGTGGAGAGAAAGTTAGGAATCACTACAAGACAATGGTTGCCCATGAAATTAAGGTATGCCATTCTTTTAATGAAAAACACTACAAAATGTGGCATATTCACCCTCAAGTAAATAATATTTTAGCCCAAGGGGTTAGCTCAAACAATTGTCACCAATGTTTTTGGGTATTAGGCTAGTTTTGTGCCAATAGGTACATGGTTGAACCCCCTTGGGTGAGGTACACTAGTCTACGTCAATAGGCTTACTAGATATGCCATCTACAAATATGGGGAATCATCCCTTAGGATTCCATGTAAAGTTTTCCATGGAAAAAAAGTAAAGAATATTTAATGGTTTAATATATTACGATTCATCGTACTTGAATCTTGTTTTGACTTTTCCCATTTTGGCACTTTAACTACATGACAACTAACTTTTATAATTAAATAAATAGATGTTGGAATTGAGTATCAAATTCCAATATGTTATCGATGATTATTGATCAATATGATGTTTAACAATCAATTACTTTAAACTCTATGGAATTATGAATGGTATCAATACATAAATTATCCATCGAGATATTACTTAATGGTTGGGAGGGGGTGTCTCCTTGGAAACAACCTAGGTTCAAGCCCCAATGAGTGTAGAGGCCTTGTGTATATGTGTGAGGGAATGTGTTTTCCCTAGTGAAGTTGGTTTCCCTTTGTTATCAAGGGGGCTTAACACATGCCTCACAATTTGGTTTTAGTGGAACTTAATAAGATACTCTATCCTTTATTAATAAGGTATGCATTCTGGTTAAATTGTATTGTGATTTATCTTAGATTTTTCCCTATTTCCCCTATTTTTTGGATTTCTGATTTTTTTTTAATATATATATTAATGTCACCTTGAACTTGTTGTTTCTTGTAAATTTAAGAAAAGCTTATAACAAACCTTTCAATTACTTTCTAATTGACTTAGTAAGCAAATGAAAAGATGTACATTTAATTATCAATCCAAGGATTGTATGGAACTTGCGAACTGTATGAAAGAAGAGTGATGTTTTGACTATGGCGTTGTAGCACTTTAATGTCACAATTCAAGGACTTATAATACTTAATTAAGTCACTAGACTGTGCTAAGGCCTAAATTACTCTGCAAAAATTAAAGCACACTTGTAGGAATTGAAATCACTCTTGCGGAAATTGAGATCACACTTGCGGGAATTGAAATCACACTTGTGAGAATTGAAATCACACTTGCGGAAATTGAAACCACACTTGCGGAAATTGAAATCGCACTTGCAAGAATTGAAACTTGTCCTATGATCTATTCGTGACTTGCTCGAGTATAATGAAGGTTTTGTATTGTTGCAACAATTAAGTGTTTGTTCTAAAAACATTAATCCAAAGTCACAAAGACTAAAGCTAGAGAGAATAAAAAAATAAACACACTAACTACAGTTGCAAGTGGAGTTGCAGCACAAAAAGGAAATCCAACAACTGAGTTACAACAACATGAATCATAAGAATTGAATTTTGTTATAACCAAAACTGAAGAGACACAATTTGTAGCAATGAAAAGTGCATAATGGTTGTGATGTTACAAGAATCTAAATTGCAAGTTAAGACTAGAAAACCAAACCACTCATAAATTGTAACATTGTTCTGTAGATTTAAAATTGCAATGAACTGAAAGATAATTCTGAAATCCAAGAACTATACTATGATTCTAGAATGACAACAAACTAGAAAATGTCTACAACATGTGAATAAATTTATGAACCTGGAATTACAACAATTGAAAGCAACCAACAATAGAATAAATTGAACATAAGTAAAATTCTAATTCTAATACTATTGTTACATACAGTACCTGACTAAGGAGGGGGCCCTACCCCCTTAGGTGAGGTACTGGGCTATGGAACCAAAATCACATGATCAATAAATACATCAACATGCAACTAGAAATCCAAAACTCAAAGTATATTGTTGTAGTTTGAAAGATACAATAGAAAAATGTGATTGGCAGAATAATTTTCTCCCCCTCAACTCTGGGGAGCCGAGGTTTTTATACAATACAATTGTTGTTCTAAAATTATACAGATAGCGGATGGACATCTGTGAGAATCTGATTGTTCATCCGGTTACAAAGATTCTTTCAATTTTAGTGGGAAACGGGCGTATGTTGACTCGATAGGTAACTGATTTCCTTAGTCTCCCATTTATCTCTTGTCGCCTTCCTTCATGGAGATTGCTTCCCAATTGTTAGCCACAACGTTGATCATTGTGTTAGTGAGATATATTTGGAGTCACAATGAAGAAAAGCATGCTTGGAGTTGCAATGGTTTGTTTGGAGTTGCAACAATTACAAATGCGCCTTGAGTTGCAAAAGTTGGTTCGCGTTTGGAATTGCAACAATTTGGTTAGCGCCTGAAACTTTATCACTTGGAATTGTAGCAGAGAGGTGTTGCAACCACTTTAAGGTGTTGCAGACATTGTGTTCTCCTGTATAACAATATTAGTGACTGGAAGTAATGAGTTCCTTCCTAAGAATTATGCAAAAATAATGTAATAATGGCATATAGGGTAGGATCCATACCTTAGTGATAAATGAGGTGTACCGACTAAAGGAAGTATCAAAAAGGAAAGTGATTAATGAAAAATGATAAGCAAAAAGGTATAGATGGGTGTTGAAAGTATGCCATTTTAGGCTCCTGTCATCTCCCCCAACCCAAAATTGTTGCATGTCCTCATGCAACCAAAATCACTCAGTGTTAGAAAAGTTAGGGTGACCCTGGGGGTCACTGATACCACAGATTGCCTCCTCTACTGCCTCCTTTTCTTCATTGATATCCTCTTATGTTGGAACTTCTCTATTTTGTTCAGCTTTTGTCTTTGTCTCTGTTTGGGTGGCTTTATCAATTACCATACAATTTGTAGCCTGGACAACTACTTCTTTTGTCTCTTGTTGTCACAAGAGTTGGTTCTAGAATGTAATAGAGCCAAGCCTTAGCACATTTTAAATGAAAAAATAAGTTATCACTTAGAACTTGATTTGGGTTGCATGCAAGTAAATTCCGAGATAACCACGAACCACTTTTGATTAGAATCTGCCCCTTCCAACCCGAGAGGGATCTCTCGAATATATGTCACGATAGGATATCTAATAAGCTTAACAACGGACAGATCTGTGGGTAACAAAAGGTTTTGAGGTTTTTAGGGTTGATGGGTTGGACCGGGAGGTAGTCCATTGGGCATGGAGTCAAATGATCAAGCAAATAATAAGAGTGTTTTGGAAATGGAAATCCATGGAGCAGAGGCGAGATAGAAGYTGATTACAAAGAGAAGGATTTATAAAAGTATGGTAGYAKAATAAAGAGAAAACATATCAATACACAAGGAKCACTTAGCGATGARTGAATTCCAAGCATRAATCARYGGAAARAGATGGTTGGGACAGAGCATCTAGMARAGGATGAATTYTGAACCTTGATCTTTGCAAGAAACAACMTATAACCAGTCTGYAACARAGCATYTAAYAGAGRATGAATTCTATTACAAAAYASTTACAAATCGAGAAGAAAADATAGATGGAGTGATATTGAAACTRAGAAAATGGACAAACTCTGCAAGCAACATCACAAGAATCTCTGATATGGATAAAACATGCTTCTGCAATCTTTTATTAAACTGAAAATGAAAKCTACAACCCAGGAGTACTACTCCTGTGTCTTTCCCCCCTCTTCTCATTTTACAAATATGTATCATATATGTATTGAGGTCTAAATCCTCTCTAATCTAAAAGACAACAACAATTACAACCAATTCTTGAAACTTTCTGCCATAGAAAATGGGCCAAACTACTGAAAACTGGGGCTGCGGTTATGGCTATGTATATCTTGAATCACGACAGCTGTGTATAGACTGAAAGAGGATTTTGTGCATCTATTTATTCTGAGAAAAAACCTCTCTCAATTTCCTGAGATCCATTTTCATTTGCCCCAAATCTGCATTTATAAAACATGTGTCAAAACAGGAAAATATGAAATCCGAAAATTAGGGCTCGGAGATGTTTTTTATTCTCCCAATCTGTGACACTTGTAGGAAAAATGAGAGAGGCTAATGATATTTGATGTTTTAGGCACAAAATCCTCCAACCATTTCTCAAAATGATACTCCAGTCGCTCAGAATCATCATTTGAAAATGATGACTCGACACAGTAAAAAAACGCCACATTTCTGAAAACGAACCTCATCTTTCGGAGGACTTTTTACTGTCTTTCCAAGCTCCAAATGAAATTATGAAGATACCAATGGAAATATTAGGATTTTCATATGTCGATAAACTATTCGAACGTGGAAAAAGACCTCTCCACGACTGAGAAAATTGCATTTTTCTAAAGAAGTTTTGCATATGACTGGAGTCCCGATTTCGGGTTTTCGGGTTTCAGGTATCATGTCTTCAAGAGTTATGACATGCAAGGAATCCCGAATCACGATGGGATTAATTAGACAATAATCATTTGTATTAATCTCTTAATTAATCACGATTAGCAATTAATATTTAACCTTTCGTAGATTTAAGTGTCGGGACTTCGATAATGCTTGACGCGAGAAATCCCGAATCGCGAAATTGCGATGAGATTTATTAACGTTAATATTTCTTAATCTTTAATTAACCCAGCTTATCCTTTTATACTTTAGTGAATTCGGGGATCAGGGCTGTAGTTATTAAAATATCTATGTCAGCAAAATCCATGACGACCAAAAATCCCAGACTCGTGAGCTTTTTCTCCATGTGGCTTAATGCTCGGTGTATGCGGTCATTCCACTGCCAATGCTTCTATTCATTCTCCTTGTGACTCAATGCTCGAACATATGGTACATTTCTTTTATTCTCACGTGAACACTATCTTTGGATTTTTCATGAGTTGGCTTGTAACTGTTATATTGTTGTGGCATTTGGGGCTGATTTCAGCGTTATTTGACTGAAGATGACAAGTAGAGAACATTCAGTGATGCACGTGACAGACAAATGGTCATTTTCTCACATCTACACTTTCAGTAGTTAAACACTATAAATCTTTCTCTCCTAAGTTATCTAAAGACAAAATTTCAATATTTGTTACAACATCTGAGTCAACCCAACATCTGGTTCAATTTTCCTCTATAAACCAGTCAACGACAACCTTGAGGCTTCTTATGACTGACAACACTTTCTTTTGTCTCCTTAGGCCAACCTGTTTCTTGTGAGTTAGTTAAGGGTTCCCTTGCAACAAGAGGACTTGTTGCAAGGTAACCTAATTTTTTAGGTTCCTTATGTTCCTCAAGGTTTTCTCCGAGCATCTTCAAATTGATCTCGAGCCTTAAATCTTTCACCCTCAACATTTTGTTTTCTCTCACCAAAGAGGCATAGATAGGGAGAGAGTGGGGGATGCTTACCCATCTAGGGAGTGATTGAAGTAGAAGCATGTGGTTTCAACTGATGCAGGCCTTGGTTTGGTGTATCAACAAGATCATCTACATAGGAGTCGCCCGATGTGACCTCCTCTACTCCTCGTTCTTCTAGTGAATGGGTAGGTCGTTCCCCAAGAGGTCTCCACATTGGTTCTTGTATGATAGTAGGGGACTTTGATTCTATTACATGCTTATCTTCCTCCAGAGTAGCAACATTTGATTCCTCAAGAGTGTCTCTTGCTATTTCAACAAGAGGAATTGTTTCTAGTTTTTTTCCCTCGATTTTGTTGACTGTTGTGTCAATGAGAACGTCTAATTTCCCCTTGTCCTTTGTACTACTAGAGCGTTTTGGGTTTTCCATTTGTGGCTCCTAAATCTTGGGTGATTGTGATGGAGGAGTGATTTCTATTGTTTTTGGTGAAAGAGCATAGGCTTCTTCCTTCTCATCCTCGTTTCCTTGTGTTGGTGCTTGTTCTTGAGTAGGCTTCTCCACTAGTTCTTGTGGTTCAATGGAGGCTGCCAACTATTCTTCATATGTGTATGCTTCTAGGAGAGTGGTTGGCATTTTACGAGACTGTCATCCAAGACTTCTTGGGCATCCAAGTGGGTATCATCCTCTGGTTCTTGTGTAGCATGGGAGGATTCAACTTCCCAAGTTTCCTGGTTTTCCTCCTGGACTAGCTCCTTGGGCTTGGCAATTATTCTCTTCTTACGCTAAGTTGCAAACTCATGTTTTGTCCTTAGTTTCTTCAACATGGGAGGTGGTCTTTTGGTAAACCCTTGAAGTTGCTTTGTGGCTCATTTGTTGGCCATTATCTACACATCATTGTCATGGTCTACTTCTATTGAAGTTGTGGCTTGGAGAGATTTTGCCCTACTTTTTCTTTTGGGTTTCTTCTATGGAGTTTCAACAGCCAATCCTATTGTTTCCATGGCCTTATTTTCTGGAAGAGGTGTTGCAGCCACAGTCTCTTATGGAGTCAGAAGTGCAAACATTGCTTGCTCGACCGCCTGAAGGGCAACAACTTCATTTTTATTGAGGAAAACAGGTGGCTGCACAATAACATTCTAGGTGCGGCCCTCTTTTTACAACACATGTTCGAGCAATAATTTGATGAGGTTGTGATGAGATACAACCTCCATAGGGTTCTTGTCCCTTTGGACAAGCGTTTCCATTGTCTGCAATGTCCTAAAAAGAAAATACGACATATTGATCAGTCAATTATGGCATAGATGGTCAAGCAAGTTAATGCGTTGAGCATAAATAGTGTCATAACATCCTTTGCAAGTGAAGTAACGATGAACAAAGACAATCGTGTCTTCCCATGGATGAGGTAATGACCAATGGTAAAATCTTGTTCCTTTCTTCACTAAAGCTTCCCCTGGTTCAAGGAACTGCCTTGGAATTTCTGGGTGCAAATTCCTTCAGCTATACCATCTTTCGCTTATGCAAGGTAGCTAAGTGACTTCAACCATAGTTTCCTGTGTGACCTCCACATGTGTACCTGCGACTATGGAGGACTCTGTTGTGTAAATCATGGTGAATTCCAACGCGATCTCATCGTTGTAGCCCTGTAATCATAAGACATACTCTATCCATCCCGCTCGTTCCAAGATTTCTCTAATGTCATCATAAACCTCCAACAACATTGGTTCAGATGACTCTCTATGGATTAATGATCCACCCATGGATCCTTTCCTCTGCTAACTCTAAGTGTTCATGTTTGCAGAGCTATGCAAATTATGAGGTGGTGAGTTCAAAATTGTAGCAATAAGGGTGGTGGGTATGGGAATCAAGATTATAGTAATGATGCTCTGATGTGGTGGTTACAGACGAATGATATAGACATGTGCCATTAAATGTACTTATTAAAAATTCAGATACGAACGCGTACCTGTCATATCTTATCTTGAGTGGATGTGTGAGTATGATGTGGATCGATCCTTGGCGGTGAAGGATGCAGTCCCATCAATGGTTCTAGTGGGACTTACAGCATCGACGTTATCGATTTCATCGATCAAAATTCCAGGAACGACGATGTTCAGAAATGCGCGCTGCAAGTGGAGTTGTGCCAACAAGAGTTGTAGTGATGGAACTGCAACAATGATAGTGTATCTATATGGTGGGGATACAAATTGAAACATAGGTGATGGAGGGGAAAGGTGTGGGCGAAAAGTGGAAAAATAGAGTGAAGTTGCGAGTGGATTTACAGCGACGTGAATTGCAACAATAAAAACAAAATGTTTGAAACTTGTTAAAACGAAGAAGTTGTGACATGAGAGTTGCAATGACAAAGCTGCAACTCGCATGATGTGATATATGGTGCAGATTTGAGTTGCAACATCGATGGTGCAGGGAAAAGGTGAAAAGTGGGGAGATGAAATGAGGCTGCAAGTAGAGTTGCAGCGGTGTGAGTCGCAACAATGAAGTTGTGGTAGTGGAAATGAACTGAGATTGAGGTAAAAAAGGAACTTATGATTTTTTTGGAATGAAGGAAGGATGCAACAGAGTTGCAACCAAGAGAATGGGGGAAGGGAAATTTGAAAACTATGGGATGATTGTGGGTGGAATAGCAACCAAGGGAATGAGAATGGAATTGGAAAAATGAATAGGGGGGATGTAGGTGGAGTAGCAACTAAGGTAATGGAAGGGGAATCTGTGAAGTGAACAGGGGGCTACAAATGGAGCGATAGCCAAAGGAATTGGGACAAAGGGTATGAATGCGACGGCGGAGTTGTAGTAACAGGAGTCATGACAACGAGAATAGTTGTAGCAATGGGAGTTGTATCTGCACGAGTCGAAACATAGAGGATTGTAGCGACAACCAGAGTTGCAACAAAGATAATTGTAGTAAAGAGAATCACAACAACTTGAGTTGCAACAACAAGAAATGGCAACAATGTTATTCTCCTTACAAAACCGTGAAGTGACATTCTTGTTTATTGTGCTTTATATATATATATATTCTCTCTCTCTCTCTCTCTCTCTTTTAGAAAGTCGTAATAGAAAATATCCAACAAGAATGAGTTATAGGTCATTGCCGGGCCATCCATTTGTAACTTTCCTAAAAAAAGATTATTTTGATAAGGATTGCTGATATAAGTGAACCCTATGTCCATTATCTATTAGAGGAATCTTGTCTTCATTAATGGTGCGGATTTTGATGGCCCCATTGTCATAGATAGTGTCAATCTCATACAGACCAAGCCATCTGGTGTGAAATTTTCCTTTGAAGTCATTGTATCTGGAATCAAATAATAATGCCTGATCTCCAGCCTTGAACTTATTTTTATTGATAAACTTATCGTGCCACTTGGTCCTTTAATGTTGTATCATTGTGGCTCGTTGTAGGGAACCCTATCATAGTTCATCCAACTTGTTGATTTGGAGCAGTCTTTGTTTTCGAGCCTCTGATAGTTCCAACCCAAGTTGTATCATTGTCCTTAGTGTCTGAATTTATGCTTCAATGGGCATTAGTGCTCTCTTTCCATAGACTAACGAAAAAGGTGTGCAACCTGTAGTAGTCCTCTAGGTGGTTTTGTAGACCCATAAGGCTTCGAGGAGTTTATCGACCCAATCCTTGAGGTGTAATTTGAGAATTTTTATAATGATGGCCTCAAGGATCTTGTTACTCCCCTCTACCTGTTCGTTTGCTTGTAGATGATATGGCGTTTTTACTCAATGCTTGATTTTGTAGTTGTCCATAAGATCTATGACAAGTCGTGATGTGAACTGAGTTCCTCCATCTGTTACTATCTCTCGTGGTATCCTGAAACTTACAAAAATTTCCTTGTGGAGAAATTCTACTACTGCTTGTTCAGTTGTTTTCGGAAGTGCCTTTGCCTCCATCCATTTTATGACATAGTCTATACATATGAGGATGTAAGAGTGTCAACAAGATGGGGGATTTATTGGTCCCACAAAATCAATGGCCCATTTGTCAAAGGGTTCTAACACCATTTGCGGTTGTAGTGGCATTTTGTCTACTTGTATGAGTCCACCCATGCGTTGATAGTTGTCGCACCTCTTCACGTATTCTTTGGAATCTCTTAAGAGTGTGGGCCAATAATACCCTTGGTGGAGTATATTGTACCCAGTCCTTTTATCTATAAAGCGGTCCCCACATGGCCCATCATGACAGGATTTTAGTATCTCATGGACTTCGTCCTCTCATACACACCTTCTAATAATAAGACCAGGCGTAATGTAGAAGAGGCAACCGTCAATCCACGAGAATCTTTCACTTTTCATGACGATACTTTGTTGTTCTTTAGGGGTCAGATAATGCAAAAGTTTGCATGCAACCAAAAAGTTAGCAATATCTCCAAACTAGGGTGAGTTAGTAGATATTGCAAAGAGGTGTTCATCTAGAAAACAATATTCTACTGGTGGTTCATTTTCATTAGATGTTATTCTAGAAAGAAATTCAGCCAATACATTATCTTTTCTTGATTTTTCTAAAATGGTAATATCAAATCCTTGCAATAAAAGCAACCATCTAGTGGCCCTGCCATTTGTGATTGGTTTGTTCATTAAATATTTAATAGCAACATGATTAATATGAAAAATTACAAGATATCTAGTAATATAGTGTCTAAACTTGTTTATTACATGAATAACAATAAGAAACTCTTTCTCAGTTACCACGTAGTTCAATTCAACATGTGAGAGATTCCTATTGACACAGTAGATTGCATATTGGTCTTTTCCTTTGAGTTTTCAGAGGACTGCTCCAATAGTGGTGTTGGATGCGTCTGTGGAAATGTGGAACAATAAGGTCCAATCAGGCCCACTTAGTACAAGAGATTAAAATAATATGGATTTCAGTTCATCAAGCGCATGTTGGCATGTCTCTGTCCATACAAACTCAATATCTTTTCTAAGTAAGGAAAATAATGGACGAGCAATACATGAAATTTTTTCAATGAATCTACAATAATAACCAACATATCCTATAAATACTTGCACATGCTTCTGTGAAGTTAGAGTTGAAAAATTGAGTATTACCTTTATTTTCTCTGGATCGACTTGAATACCTTTTTAGAGATACGATGTCCCAATACAATGCCATCATTTTCCATCATGAAACATTTTTTGTTACTAAGGGAAACATTTGACTCATTGCACCTGATTAATGTCTTTTCTAAATTGGCTAATGCTTCATCAAATTCATCCCCATATGTTGTAAAATCATCCATATATATTTCCACGCAGTCATGAACGAGATCAAAGGATATACCTATAACAACTCATTGAAAGGTTGGGGGGCGGGGGGTGGGGGGGCATTGCATAACCCGAATGGTAGAACATGGTAGGCGAATGTCCCACAAGGACAGGTGAACGTTGTTTTCTCTTAGTCTTCTTGGGCAATTTGGATTTGGTTGTATACACTGAAACCATCAAGGAAAGAAAAAAACTTCTTTCCTACTAGCATGTCCAAGACCTGGTTGAAAAATGGTAATGGGAAGTGATATTTATGTGTTGCTTTATTCAATTCTCGATAATCTACACAAATTCTCCATTTACCATTTTTCTTCGATACCATGACAAGAGGGGAGACCCACTGTCTATCAGAAATGGGATAGATGAAGTTAGTTGTAAGTCATTTTTGTAGGTCTTCTTTGACTATGTCTTTGATTGTCAGGTTCATCCGACGCTGAGGTTGACGAATGGGTCTGACTCCTTGTTATTGGATAAATCGGTGAATGCAGACATAAACTAATCTCCCTAGATCCACCTGGATCTAGAACAAAACAAGACATGACATGGCTCTTTCCCTAAGTTACAATCATTGAATTTACTACCAAAGAAGGAATGGATGACATACCTTTAGATATTGCTTCCTTATATCTTTGTTGTCCCTGCTTCGCTCTGGTGCTCTTGTGAGATCAAATCTGCAATGACACAAACCAAACAAAGTGAAAGAAACAATAATAGATTCAATGAAAACCTAAACATGTGATCAAGGAGTCATGTAATAAAATGCTAATGATTTTATGGGAAAGAAACATGTCACTATATTATATTAAGTAAAAGTGGAAGATACAACCAAACTGCCTTGATGTCGCAAGTTCCCTTTCAGTGGTCCTTTGTTCCAACACACACATACACTTGCTCCGAATTTGTATGAAGATGGTCCACAAAAGTTTGATGGACAAATGGAGGCCTCAAGCATTAGTTGCAACAAGATCCTTCACACAATCTCCAACCTATTCTTTCAACAATTCTTTGCTCAATCTCCCTTAACCTTTTCCATGAGAAACCTATCATTATATAGGAGAAGGAGAAGTGGTTAAAGAGATGAGGATGATCCCACCAAATTAGAGAAGCTAGTAGGATCACAATCATATGGATGCCACCTCACTTTCTAGAAGATCCTCCTAGAACCTTCATGAACTTCTTCCTTTCTTTAGCTTTCAAACGTCGTTGCACCCTGCTTATATAGTAGCCTCTGGAAACCTCGCGAGCCAGATATAGAGCAGCCTGCGGAAATCAAGGATTTTCGCACTATGTACTACTGTCATCTTGCAGCGTCATTCTAAAAACATGCCTTGTAGGGGAAGAACTCAGTCATTTTTCTCATGCAAAAGATCCTTTTGAAAGCCTGAACACATGCTTGTAGAATCATCATCAGGGTGACCAAAATAATGTGTAACAGAATGCCCCCCAAAGTATGAGGCTAGAACTCGTGACAACGAAAATACTTTGTAAAATGCGTGTGTGTGTCGGGAACTAGGAGCGCACCAATCGGGAACCTGCAAACAATCAAACATTTGCACAATATTATACCATTTCTGAGGTAGGCATTCCCATGCTCGGACTACAAATGATTTGAATAATAAATGTCAGTCATGGCCACCAATTATACACTGTGGATCCATGTCATCAAGACGATACATAGCCACTGAGATTACATTGTTGATCTATGTGTTAACAAACTTGAAATCCGGACATAGCCACGAGACATACAAAGTGGATCTATGTGTCAATACAAATCGTAAATACTCCATCGCAACCTGGACCAAATTGATGAGATCCAAGGTATTCAATCCCGTCATCCGTAAGTATGAATCTAACCATGCGATTACCGGTGTTGAAGTCAAACATGGTAGAAACCACTTGATTACCGGTCATTGATGAAAACCGTTAACAAGTGCGAGGGAAATCACCATTGATGTCAATGAATCCCAAGGTACATCAGTACAATCCATCGAATACAAATAAATGAGTTGAAGTTGAACACTCGATAGAATCTCTCGATCAGGGACTGTTGGTTTAAGCTGGGCAGCTTCTCTCTCCTACCGCACCGTAGACCCAGGGTTCATATCTTTAAGGGTACCAACAAAGCCTAAAAACTATCGGCCCTTCTGGTAAACTAGAAGGCAACACTGTACACAGAACGCACTGTGGAGTCTCACCCGAGATAGATTTAAATGGGTGGCTGTAAGACTCAGATGTTTACAGCCTAGGATTGAGCATGAGATAGGGGATCTATATTCTGAACCATTAATTATGATTTGTATTACGAACTATTGTTATACTCTTTTATATTCTAACCTCTGTGGTATCTTTTCGTTATATTCCCACAACAATTAACCAAGCAATATCGTAACTCATTCATTCATTGCATACAACATTTAACTACTAAAATCAAGACAAAGATATCCACGCATTCATCACATTACACAGATATTACCATGGTTCACCTCCTCCTAGGCTACGTCCACAAAGATTTGGCTCTTGGCTCTCTTATTATGGCAGTTCTACAATTCTTGCGCCTTGCGCTTACAACTCTCCTCAGATGGGTAAGATCTCTGTGAGGCCAACTAGATCGCACCAGGCTCCTCAGCCTGCAAGCTAATCCTCGAGATCTACCTTTTCTCTTTCGCTTAGCTCACTTGCTTTATAAAAATAGCACATCAAATAAAAAACATTACATAGAAGTGATCTCAACTCTACAATAGTAGTAAATCTCAACCTTAGCAAACCTCTCCGAACTCTTTTATGATACCTTTGTATCTATATTTATATCTATCGAGCTCTTCATCCATTTACACAAAGCCTTACAAAAACCCTAACCCTACTGTCGTAAGGTCTTCCTTCTTCGCATGTGTTCATTACTTCCTTCTAGCTGTCGCCTCCTTCTTTCATGCGCGTGTGATGTGCTTCTTGCCAGTTGTCTCTTTCCTCCTACACGCTTTCTTTCCCATGATTGCTCTTCCAACTATCATTCTTCTTTGTGCATGCTTTCTTTCCCACTTTGGCCTGCTGCCAACAGGCCCACAACACTGACATGTGACTCATCCCGAGTCACCTAATCTTTTTGAGCTGCCTCGATCTCTTCAGTGATCATCTGGAATTTTTCCCTAGCGCCTGCGCGGTCTTCTCCTTAATGGTATCCATTACCTGAACTGCCACTTCGTCGCTCAGTAGTCCTGTGCATTCTGACTATGTCTGTGCCATCTTTGTTCTATCTTCTTTTGTCTGTGCGATTACTTCTGCTACTTTTTCCTGTAGTGGTTATATTTGAGCCTGACGTTCCTATTTCTGTGTCTACGCAATGATAAGTTCTGCCTGCATCTTCTTCAACTCATGCATCCCCCCCTTGACGTGTTCTAGGATTGGTATAGTCTTTTTCCTCTGTTTGAGTTCTTGGATCACTGCATTGATCCTTTCCTCTTGCTTGCCCCAGCATTGAACCTGTGGATCCTCCTCCAGTCTTGTCCAAAGTTGTGTTGCTTTGTCGAGCAAGTTAGCTGTCGTGCTAACCTGCTTCTCCATCTCGTGTATTTTCATTGTTGTTGCCTGCCTCCTTTGCTCCTTTACTGTCGGTGGAGTTGTTGATGTTAGCTGTTCTCGGAGATCCCCGATCTCCTTTTGGTATCGAACAATTGCCTACGTAATATGGTCGATATTTTCTGTGACTGGGAGTTCATTTTATTGCGCAATGTTTGGAATTTTCTCAAAAAATTCTCCCACTCTGCGTTCCAATTCATTCCTGTGTTCCGTCTCCTTCTGAGTTTCGGATTTGGCCTGCTCATACTCTTTTTCCAACGCTTCTCACTGCTTTTTTGCTATCTGTAGCTTGACTAAGTTTTTATGTGCCCTAGACTGCATTTCGTGGTCGACGCTAACCTGCAATTTGTGCAGTGCCCTTGATGGAATTTGTGTCAGGACCAATTGGATGTGGTCCAAATCCTTCAGTGGTGTCTGTCCCACTATTTCATCCATTCTTAGCATACTCGATTTTATGTGGACTGTTGCATTTGCATGTGGCATTGGGAGGGTTGGGTCTCTTTCTTCAACCTCCACTCTTTCATTGGTTTGTGTTGTTGACGAATCTATGCCTCTATTGCTACTTTCTCTCCAGGCCTCTCTGAATGTCCCGAGGAGATGTCCTATTTCTGCTAGCTCTTTTTGCAGATTATCCCTGTGATGCGTTGTGTGGTCGAAGTCTTCTGCTAGACAATCCTGGACCATTCTGGCGATCATTTCTCCATTGTCCTCCGTGATCGTATAGTCCGGTGACACTCGTTGCGCCTTTGATTTCTTGCGCGTGCCTGCGGCTTGTACAACTGGTCTCTTAGTTCCCCATGGCTCCTGTGTGATGGGGTTTGGGGCTGTCTCCTGCGCTCCCTTAGCTTGTTTTGGCTGTTTGTTGGGCTCTTTCTACCCCTTTTGGGTTTCTGTCTGCTTTGACCCTTTGTTTGCCTCAGTCGGTTTGTTTTGGCCGATCCTTAGTTTCTTGGGCACTGGGATTTGCGGAGGCTGTGTTTCCGCTTGCGATGCTTCTCCTTCTGCGGGTCCTTCCGGTACTTCCCGGGGAATGGATGAGATCCTCCATTCATCAGGCCATTCGCTAATGACCATATCTATATCACCTTATGTGATGCAATAGCGCATCGGTAGCCACTATTTATCTGGATCCTACCTTGGTTGTATCCACATGGCTTGACGTGTAGCCCAGAAGTTAGTGATGTCCCCATATCACGTGACAACTTCAGGTGTTATTCTCCATGATCGACTAATAACTTCTTGCATGTCATGTAGGTATGCTTCAAAGATAATTCTATTGTCCCTTTTCTGTCTGGCCTGTGGCCCAAATCTCAATACTAGGTATCTCGCTCCCACTGGTTGTGGTCTAGTAGGAAAAACTACATACTTTGGTTCCCGCCATCCCATGAAGGCTATGAGGGTGAGCAACCATGAGTAATGGAATTTTGTGCCGAGTTCCTACATGCCCTTCCAGTCCACTTGGAACAAGTTTAACAGATAAGGCACCCAGCTCATGAAGGTGCCTTCTGTGCACTGAGCTGCAACTGCGAAGACTCATGTCGGTACTTCGTCGTTGCAACATTTTCTTAACAACTTACAGTCTAATATTTTTGCGCCCAATTGTGTTGTTGTATTATTGATCCGTTTGATTATAATGCCTCTTGTCCCCCTCGTGGTGCCATATTTCTTCTTCATTTTCTCTGCTAACGCTTTTTCCTTGGATTTATCGTCCAGAATTAGCGCGAGATCCATACCCCGGCTGGGTCGTCCTGTTATCTGCGCAATAAGATCAACTGTTATGGGGATGGGTTTGTCCAGCCATATATCCCCTCCATGTGTAACTGCTAACAATTTCTTAACACATGTTGTCACGTACTGGCCTCTGCCAAAGTGCGGAAGTTTAAGCAACCCTAAAATGGCCGTTCGGTCCAGTCCCACTGCCCACTGATGTGGCTGGCTAATTGTTTCTCGAAGTTGGTTTCCCACTATGTTCTGCCTAAAAACCCTTGGCGCAAGTTTTGGGTACTTGGTGTCATCTGAGACATCATGGTCGGAATACTTGAGCTTCCCAACGTGACCCAGTAGTTGTGGCTCTACTTGTACTCCCTCTGTTATGTGTGGTAGCACAATTTTTTCTATCAGTTTCTTGCGAGGTGAGCTCGGTATCAAAACTCTGTCTTCCTGCTGTGGTGGTTGGTACGAAGTTCCAATAATTCCTGGTTGCTGCCTTGTAAGCCATTCTAGCCAAGCCGAGGTAGTTCCCGTGGTCTCTTCTGTTGGTTGACCAAGGTTGGGTACCTGCGACTCGTCTGGTTGTCCTTCTAATCCTTTATTCTATGTCATGTCATTACCTTCCGCGACTGGTTCAGTGCTTTCTGGTTGCACTTCCTATTGGGGTTCCACTTCCTCGTTCTGAGGTTCCTGCGCCTCTGCTTGCGTGTCCTCTTTCAGTTCCTCTGGTTGTGGCTGTTGAATCTCCTCTAGTATCAGTGTATACTTCACTGGTGGTATCTCTGGGGATGGGATCTCATCGATATCGATGATCTCCGGTTGTTGTTGTTCGTTTTCTTCCAGCGGTCCTCGTGACCTAGTATGAACTCTAGTTTGTTTGGTGGTCTAGCCTAGTTCAACGGACTTCGGTGGTGCCATGGTCGTGAGTGTCGAACGTCTGCTAACTTTAGAGGACTGTGGTCTCTCTCTGTTCGTTCGAGCTTCTTTTGCTCTCTCTCTGTTCTCCTTTCGCGAATAGACAAGTTGCTTCCATGCTCGCATGTTGTAAGGGCTTGTCATGAAGCTTATCAAGGACGCTTCCTCTATGATGCGATTAATGCACCATAACAGTGGGTTCAATGCATTTGCGGCAATTTCGTACTTGCCATTATGCTTCTCTTGCCGTTTCTATTTGGCGTATTTAATTTGACATTCCATCAGTCCTTGTCGTTCCTTAATTCTGCTTAGTGTTGTCTTGTCATCCTACTTTTGCCGATTTTTCGTTTCTCCCTCATTTGTCTTAGGCATGTAACTGTTTCTCTTACCTTTACTGCATTCGTGTTTCGAGCATCTTGTGGCTTTTTCGTGGCTTTTCGAGATTTTTTTTTATTTATTTTTACCGCGCAATGGGTGGTCGACTGTCCTTGTACAACTTCAATCGGCTCCCATTGATCATTCCTCTAAGGTCCGCGCCTGCTAAATCTCTTAACTGTACAGCTCTACCGTCTGTTACAAATTTGACCTTGTATGGTCCTAACCAATACATTCTCAGCTTTCCTGGGTGCTGAAACGATTTGCTATCATAGAGCAATACTAGATCTCCTTCCGTGAAAGTCTTCTTCTTAATGTGTCGATCATGCCATGCTTTGTCTCTGGCCTTCTGTACTTGTTGATGGAATCCTGCCAGGATTCAGTCTTCCTCCATTGCTAGCAACTGGTTCATTCTTTCATGTATTTCACTGCGTTCTATCATTTGTGTGATAGCGGCTACACGTAAGCTGGGTACTAAAAATTCTAATGGCACTACCGCTTCTTGGTTGTAGACGAGTTTGAATGGTGTGTGCCCTATCAACTTCTTACATGTTGTCCTATACACCCATAATATTGTTGGCACTTTGAGGTCCCAGTCGTCTCTGTTGATGTTACAGATCTTTTTCAGTGCATTCTCTAGAATTTTGTTGAAGGTTTCTACTATGCCATTCGCCTGTGGGTGATACAGTGTGCTTCTCTGGTGGTGAACTTCAAATTCTTTGAGCATCGCGCAGATGGTGCTATTTATGAAATGCGTGCCTTGGTCTCTCATCAAAACCCTTGGGCACCCAAACATAGTAATTACTTGTTCAAATAAGAAGTGTGCAACGATCTCTGCGCTGCAGTCTTTTATTGGTGCGACTTCCACCCATCTTGTTAGGTATTCTGTCGCGGTGATGATGTATCTTGCCCCTGTTCTTTTGGATGGTGGGTTAATAGGTCCCACAAAGTCTATTTCCCATTTATCAAATGCCTGTAATGTCACTTGCGGTCGTAACGACATCTCGTCCCTTCTGTTGGGTTTGCCTACCCTTTGATAGATATCGCATCCCTGACAGTACTCTTTCGAGTCTCTATGAATCATTGGCCACCATAATCCTGCGCGGTAGCTTTTCCTGCATAGTGTCCTCCTGCCAATCCCTCGTGGGCTTCTGCTAAAATTCTTGGTCGTTCGTGCTCTAACACGTACCTTCATAAAATGCTATTTGTGCCCATTTTATATAGATTTCCAGCGATCAATTGATAGTCAGCTACGCGAACTACCAGGTTCTTCTTCCATGCGGTGGTATAGTCTTGCAGCGCGGTACCTATGCTCAACTACTGGATGATCTCTGTGAAGTGGTCGCCAGCAATATGTACCGAGAATAATTGTGCATCCAGAAAGTTGTCTTCTAAGCTCGTGGGTTCTTCTCCATTTGTGACCCATGATAGGTGGTTAGGTCATGCATTTGGTTTTCTTGGTTTGACGATTACTTCGAAGTCAAATTCCTGAAATAACAGTAACCATCGATAGATTCTCCCCCCCAACATTGGCTTGTTGACTAGGTATTTTAGGGCTAAGTGATTTGTAAACATCTTAAAATGTTTTCCCAATAGGTAGTGTCTGAACTTATGAAGTGCATAAACCATAGCTAGGCCTTCTCTTTCCGTTGTGTTACAGTTTTGTTTTGAATCAGATAGTTCTCTGCTTGCAAAGGCTATCAGGTGATCCAAGTCTCCTGCTCCTAGCTGCGCTAAGATAGCTCCAAGTGTTATTGCTGATGCATCTACATGCACATGGAACGTCTTGCCCCAGTCTGGAAATACTAATATCGGTGCAGTGACGATCTTTTCCTTTAGGGTATCCAGATCGTGTTGACACTCGTCGTTCCATTGGTACTTTGTATCCTTCCTTAGCAGTTTTTTCATTGGTGCTATAATCTGCGCATATCCTTTGATGAATTTTCGTTGTGTATCATGTGTGTCCTAACGTCCCTCGTAGCTGACAGACTGTTTTCGGCGCTGGTAAATTAATGATGAATGCGATCTTTGCCGGATCAACCAATAACCCTTGTTTGCATACTATATGGCCCAATAGTATCCCAAACAGTGTTCCAAATATACATTTCTTTATGATTAGTGATATCTGACACTATCTGCATCGTTCTAGCATCAAGCGTAAAACTTCCACATGGTTTTTCAATAGACTATAGACTGTCCAGTTGTCTAGGTATACTTCGAGAAACTGATGGATGCATTATTTAAATTTTGGGATAACCACTCAGGAGAATATTGTTGGTGCATTCTTTAGTCCAAATGGCATGACTGTATATTGGTAAGATCCCCATTCCGTCGTGAACGTGGTGTTGTATCTGTCCTCCTGTGCTATCTTAATCTGGTGATAGCTTGAGAATCCATCAATGAATGAGTAAGCTTCGTGTCCCCCCACATTCTCTAGCACTTCATCCGTGAATGGTGTAGGGAATGGGTTGTGTAGGCATGTATCATTCAATTTCCTAAAGTCGACGCATATCCTAATCCCTCTTCCTTGTTTCTTGTCATGTACGACCATCGAGCTTATCCATTATGATTCCTCGACTGGTTCGATTATGCTAGCTTCAAGCATCCGGTCGATCTCCTCTTTAACTTTCTATTTATATATGGGGTTCAGTCTATATGGTCATTGTCTAATCGGTCTCACTTCAGGTTTGAGAGGTATTTTCAACTCTCCCAGTTCTCCTGCTATACCCTTCATCTCTGTAAATGTTGTAGGAAATAAGTCGTTGTATTCGCACAACAACTCGGTAATGCTTTCTACTGTTGGATCATTCTAGTAGTCTCCAATGCTGGCCATTTTGGGATGTCCCATTGTTCCGATGTTAACTTTCTTTACCTTGATTGGTGTGGAAATAACTTTGGATTCTATGGGTGGTCCCTTCACATATCTTTCGCCTTCCACTTCTTCAATCTAAATGTCACGCGAATCATCTTTGTCTTGCACTTCCTCCTGTACCTGGTAACATGAAATTAGTTCCTTGACTGTCTGCTTATTTTGTTGTTTCTCTTCGGTAATAAGTTCTATTTTCGGTTTTTCAATGAAGATGACTCCTCTGATCCATTTCAGGGCTGCATCTATGTTGCGGTTCTCATGCTCAAATGAGAAAGTGATGGTAAAGTTTTGTTGCAATGTCTCCCATGTTGTAGTTCCTTTGTGCAGTTCCTGATCCGTATACCAGTTCACTGGTATGCCTTCTGAAGTGTGAATAAAGTGGAGAGGCCATTCCTCTGGTGGTGTCAATTTCCACGACATTTCATACTCCTCCAAGTGTTTCGTTGGTGTCCCTAGTGCTTCATATCTCCGTTGTTTGTTGTTTTTTGTTCTGCGCCAAACCTTATGCGCAGTAACCGCTTATATTGATACCAGCTTGTGATAATCTCCTTGTGTGCGCCCCACCATCTCGTTGGTGTGGCCTTGAGTGCTACATCCAGTACTAGTAACCTATGGTTCTCTAGTACTTCGTATTCATACAATGTCAAGAATGTTTCCAAATCATTTAGTCCGTGGAAACTGGGTGGTTCTTTGATTTCTATGCCTATCCACCGTACTGCGAGGTCTATTCTTGCACATCTTCTCGTGGATACTTTGTGTAGTCTATGCCTAGCCAGTTTTCTAACCTAGTGTCTGAATACTGCACCAACTGAGTACCCCATCTGTAGTTGGGTTTACATAATCCTCCTCGTGCACAATTGTTATGTACAACTGGTTGATTTCCTCTAAGTCCAGGCTAGTGGGTTCTACGAACCTCTCCCCTTCTGATGGATCTAGTGGTGCTATGACCCTGTAATCTCTGACTTCAAATGTCATTTTCCTTGTCTTCAAATTAATTATGGTCTAGTTGTCAAACATCCAGTCCAAACCGAGTAGTGTCGGGTATGGTGTTGTGCCATCTACTATTTCGATGACTTCAAAATTTGCTTTAGTGCGCACAACATCAAGATCTATTGTTACTCCTTTTAGTCTCCCTATTGGTAGGACCCTATGTTGGTTTGCTAGTTTTAGTTGTACATTTGAATATCCCAATGTTGGCTCTCCCATGCATTGCCAGGTTTTCTTGGGTAGCACATTCACCTCGGATCCTAGGTCGAGTATGATATATCCCATATTGAAATCCACAATGTTAGAATTCAATATAAATTCCCTACTTGTTCTTCTTCTTGTGTGTAGATGATTGACAATTTTCGATTCTAGCTTTTGTTTCGTCTCATTGCTACATTTCTCTAGGATGTTTTGAAATATTTTCATAGATGAAGGATCACTTAACATTTTGATGCATGACTGCAAAAAGTCTTTGATAGTACTTACTTCTCCCTCGGGTGGCATTCCTTTGGTATGATCCAATGATGGCGACATTTTGTATTCTGGGGTTTCATGGGCTGGTTGCGTAGTGGAAGTCAATGTTGTGTTCCTCTTATGAAATTCTTGTTTGGCTTCCTTAAAAGTCTCCTTTTCTTTGGGTGCTTCGAACTACTTTATTGGTTCAATGTTCTTCTTTATCCATTGGTTCTGTGTAGGTTCTTGTCAGACTGTGTCGTTTCCTATCTTTGTTCCTCCACGGGTGACAATGTTGATGTTCTGTCCATCCTCCCTTGCTTCGGCTGAAATCCATTGAACATTATGGTTGTTCTGGTTCCTTTTTTCCTGGATCTTTACTAATAGTGTCGGGCATTCTTTTGTCTCGTGATATGATGCATGACAATACATACAAGTTGTTGGTAGCAGTGGGCATTCCCATGCATAATGTCTCGTTTGCTGACAGTTGTGACATGAAATTGGTCCTCTGCCATGTCTGAAGCCTCCTCTGGTTCGTCCTCCTCCTCGATAGCCTGCTCAGTCCCCTCTCGACACATTATATGGTGGTGCCTAATTATATTGCGCGGTGTTATACTGGGGTTATGCTGGGTTGTACTGCAGCTATGCGTTGTTGTATGGTTGTTGTGCAGTGTTGTATGGAGCTGGGGCTTGATTGAACTGTGGCGTTGTTGGCCCAGTCATCATTTTGGCTTGTACTTTGTATGCGTCTGATTTTCTTTCCCGCATCAGCTCCATAGTTCTGAAATCTTTGTCGTCATGGCCTATTGACTTAGAAAATGCACAATAAGAATTATTTGGAACTGTCTAGTACTTCTGCATCACCGTGCAATGATAAGGGTTGTGACCTAGTTTCTTACATATTTTGCACCATAATCCTCCCTATGGTAGTGGGTTTGGCATGCCTGTTTCCATATACTGCGCGAATGTTGGACATTTGTTCTTGTGGTGTCCTTTGGTCCTGCATGTGGTGCACCAAACCACTTCTCGTTTGTCCTTGTTCTTGTTCTGATTCAAATGAAATGTTAGGTTCTTCAAATCCTCCTTCAATTCTTCGATGGCTGGGTCCATTTGTCGGTACTGGTTCTCTTCCAGCTGCAAGGTTGCCTGTAGAGCCTCGTCCTGCGTCTGAAACTTTTGCTATCATAAGGGATATTTTAGGTGTGGGAGTAGTGATTTGACAAACAGGTGCCAGTGTTTCATCTCGATTATAAGGTATTTTAACTTCCCCTTCAGTCGCTTCAATCTCTGGTCAATATCCCATACAAACTCTGTTGGTTTCTGTTTGATCTCGATCTCTTCGTTCATGTACTGATCCTCTGAGCTCAGCTTCTGGAACTCATTAATCAGTAGCTTCTTAATGTCTGCCAGTGTCCTCGTCATCCCAGGGGCACTGTTCGTGTCTAGACTCATGTACTAGTCTAGTGCACAGTCTCTCAGTGTGATTGCTAGCTGCACAAGTTTGGTATCTTCATCAGTGATATGTTTTTCTTCCTAGATCTTTGCACAATTAAACAAATGCTTCTCAGGGTCTTCTACTGCTTATGCTCAAAATTCTGGTAACCTAATCGTGGGGTCATGTCCTGCCATTCTAAATACTGAATTTCTACCTCCGTCGTGCGATGTAGATACTTGACTAGTACTGCCTGAACTGGCTCCTCCAATTGTTGCTCTTGTGGTAAATATATTTCTTGCTATCAAACTTCCTCTGAACTTTGGTTGTCTAAACGGTGGTGTTCTCTTTGGTGTATTGATCGCACATGGGTTGATGGGTTCCACACTGACATTAATATGGAAAGGATGGCTATCTTATCCTCCTATTCTTGGGCCTCTTGTTTTCCTCTCATAGGTTGCACGTAGGATTTCCTCAATCTTCTCCATAGCCCAGAGATCCTCTACCTCTTCTTCATCACTTGCCAAGCCCTCCCTCATGGCTACGACTCTTTTCTTGGTATTCACCTTATATTGGTAAGGTACTCCGCTACACGTCGTTCCGGGTGACGCCAAGATCCACTTAAGTTGGTCGTCATCCATCAATATTGGGTCCAAAAATTCCTCCTCCTTCTTGCCTTTATCCTCACCTTCAACCATTTATCCTTCCTCTGTCAGTGCTTTCCCCCTTCCCCCATGCATGCAGGGAAGTCTAGCTGTCTGCTTCCATTGTCATTACACCTCTATTATATAGCAGTATTTTAATAGAGGTATACAGTGATCAAATGTACCTTCTGTGAGGTCCGCGTAGAAATTCCTTCTCTGTTGCGTTGTATGACTGCAAACTCGAGCCAAAAGTCGACTACGTGGGTGAATTTGTTTGTTAAGACCTAATATTGGCTCATTACCCCTTAATTGGGGCATATTATATTAGTAATATTATTTTATTTATGTCGGCTTTAGGCCATTAGTTGTAATTATAAATCCTAGTCTCCTATATATACCAAGGAGACATTTTCATTTTGAATCATCATGTACTTGAACATTTAAGTGGGGTAACAGAAGGTTGCCCCCTCGAAGAGGCTTATTATATGAAATTATATCTTTTTCAAGGCGTTGAGTACTTTATCTGAGGATTTTCTATGCTATATTGGTATTTGATTCTTAACATATGGTATCAGAGCTCAAGGTCTTGGTGTTTCTCTGCTACATCTGAGACACCTTGGCATTTTCGCTATAACTCTTTTTCTACAACATTTTAGAAGAAACGGCTTGGAGGATATTTAGTAGATAGATCAAGGTATGTTGGGTTCAAAATTCAGCTCCTGAGGCCTTATAATTTCAGAGATAGAGCCTGTACAAGATAGGGTTCTGGAATCATCCTGAAATGAGTCATTGCGGAATTTTCGCTATAAAAA
>ML778290.1:417175-432499 GCA_009831015.1 Picea engelmannii
AGAAATGAGCATACTTGGAAAGGCGATCCACAGCCTCCATTATGACTGATTTATTTCCTGATTTGGGTAAGCCGGTAATAAAGTCCATAGAGATATCCTTCCAAATAGCAGGTGGAATCGGAAGCGGTTGTAGTGTGCCCGGAGATTTGACTGTTTCTCCCTTGTTGCACAAAATTACAGATGTCCTATTTCATACCATCCCAGAAAAAAGAACGTTTGACCCTGTCATAGGTTTTGGTGAACCCAGAGTGGCCTGTTGTGGGTGTAACATGAAGCTCAGAAAATACCATGGATTTAAGCTTTGACTGTTTACTTAAATACAAACAACCTTTGTATCGAAGCTCATCTTGGAGCCAAGAGTACCCTGGGGGAGCTGGAGCATTGGTTTGCAATTACTGGATCAAATGCGAAATTTTATGATCTTGTAGCCATTCCTGGCGAGCAGCTTGGAGCCAATCTGGTACAATGAAGGAAAGAGAAAAAAGGGATCCTTCTTCTTCATATTTTTGGGACAGTGCATCCACCACCACATTGTCTTTGCCTTTCTTGCAAATGATCTCATAATCATATCCAAAGAGCTTAGTCAACCATTTTTGTTGCTCCGGGGAGGAAGTGCGTTGTTCCAGAAAGTACTTGAGGCTTTGATGGTCTGTCTTAATTTAGAAACGTTGCCCCAAGAGATAAGGGCACCACAGATCAACAACATGCAAAATAGCCAACATTTCCTTTTCATAGATGGGTTTGCCTAGATTCCTTTCAGATAGTTGCTTGCTGGTGAAGGCCAAAGGTCAACTCTCTTGCATAAGGACAGCACCGATTCCTTTCCCTGAGGCATCACATTCCAACACAAAGGTCTTTGTGAAATCAGGAAGGCCCAGAACCAGAGTGGTGCACATGGCCATCTTCAAGGTTTGAAAAGCTTGAGCAGCGGCTAGAGTCCAAGTGAAAGAGTTCTTTTTTAGGAGAGCAGTGAGAGGTGCTACAATCTTGCCATAAATCTTAACAAACTTGCGATAATACCCTGTTAAGCCCATAAATTCATGCAATCTTTTGAGAGTCTTTGGGTGTGGCCAATCTTACATAGCTTCAATCTTTTTCAGATCCACCCTGACGCCATCCTTGCCAACCAGATGACCCAAGCATTCTACTTCTGAGGCACCAAAAGCACATTTAGACTGTTTTAGGAAAAGTTGGTGCTGAGAGAGTAGATGGAGAACTCGATCCACATGAGTAAGATGGTTTGTCCAGGTTTTGCTATAGATGAAGATATCATCAAAGAAAACTAAGACAAAATGACGGAGAAAGGGACGGAAGGCATGATTCACGAGGCTTTGGAAGGTGGAGGGGGCATTACAAAAGCCAAAGGGCATGAGCAAAAACTCATAGTGGATCTCATGAGTTCGAAAGGCCATCTTGGGAATGTTTGCCTCTTTCATACGTTTCTAGTGATAGCCCAAGCGAAGATCAAGTTTAGTAAAAAATTGGGCACCACTCAATTCATCCAGGAGGTCATCAATGACAGGAATGGGAAATTTGTCTTTAATGGTCAGTTTGTTGAGGGCACGGAAGTCAGAACACATTCTCCAAGAACCTTCTTTCTTCAAGACCATGACTATAGAAGAAGAGTAAGGGCTCGTACTAGGGCGGATAACACTTGCATTAAGGAGTTCCTGGACCATTTTCTCAATTTCATTTTTTTGTGAAAAGGGGTGGCGATACAGACAAATATTGGGAGGAAGGCTTCCAGGTACAAGGGGAATGGAATTATCATGAACACTGTGGGAAGGAGGGAGTCCTTGGGGAGTGGAAAATACCATTTGATGTTTAGAAAGGAGGGCTTGGAGGTCTTGCGACACTGGGGGTGTCTCTATTGCTTGTATGGCATGGAGTTGGGCGATGACACCAGAATGAACTTTTTTGAGTAGATTTTCCATGCGATGGGAACTAATGACCTCAGGTGAACCAACAATGATGCCTTGGAATTTATATTGGTGGCCTTCTTGGTCGAATTGCATGGTTAATTCCTTAAAATCCATCAGAATGGGACCCAAAGTGCTTAGCCAATCTGCACCCAACATAATGTCACAACCGCCCATATCGATAGCAAACATATGGGATTTTAGGTGGTAGTCACTGATTTGGAGATGCACATTTTCACAGCGCCCTCCACATTTCATGGAACCACCATTGGAAATCATGATTTGGAAATTGTTGATGACATGGATGTAGCAATGAGTTTCTTAGGCAATGCAGCGATGAATAAAATTATGGGTGCTTCCACTATCAACCAAAATGATGACCTTCTGATGCTTGATGTAACCAATTAACTTGAGGGTTTGGGGAGCAGAGAAGCCAGTGAGATCATTGAGGGAAATGACCGGTTCCACTTCGGGAGGGTTTGAGGGAGGGGTTATGTCAGTGATTTCAGGTGACTCGGGCACAAGTGGAGTTTCAACATCCTCTTCCGAAATATCCTCAGAGATGGCCATAAAAAGATTTTGTTGCTTACATTTGTGGCCCATGAAATATTTGTCATCACAATTATAACAAAGGCCTTTGAGTTGGCGTTCAGCCATTTCGGCCCTGGGTAATTTTTGGATCTTTAATGGGGCGGAGGGAGTAGTGGGATTTATGGGTTTAGGGTGAGGGATAAAGGAGGGTTTTCAGTTTTGAGAGGATACAACTTGTTGTGCTTCTTTATATCTTTTAGTAGCCTCCACCCAACTCGAAGGTCGAACCATGAGGACATGGGCCCGAATCTCATCCTTGAGGCCACTAATAAAACACTTTCGAAAGAAAGCATCAGTCATGCCTTCTGTTCGAAAAGCCAGGCGCTCAAAGGCAACTATGAAGTATTCTACTATTCCTGATTGTTTCAACTTTGTCAAACGACCCAAATGGTTGGTGTCAGTGTCAAAGCGTTCATAAAGCTCAGTCACAAATTGGGTCCAAGCAATATACCCTTGATGGGAAGTTTTTCTCCATTTCCACCATTGCCAATGTTCTTGATCTAGATGGAGAATACCATACCAAAGTTTGGCCAAGTCATCTGTAATGTCATATAAAGAGAAATAATGTTCCATTTGGGTTACCCAACCAGTGGGGTCCGAGCCATCAAATTTGGTTACATCCACCCGCGGAAGGCGTAGGTCACGTTGAAAGTGATGGTGCTGAAAGGTATGGGAATGGGAGGAATGTTCACCTTCAGTCTTTGGAGGTGAGTCAGAGAAAGGGTCATCTGTAGGGATCTTTAGTTTGGTTCAGAGTGATGCAAAGACAGATTCAAGCTGGGTGGTCAGTTCTTGTTTGACTTCCTCCATTGAGGACTGCATGGTTGTATTTATGGTTGTATTGATGGATGTATCGATGGAGGCAACCGTGGCACTGAGTTGTTTCACTTCTTTTTGGGTTTCGAAGAGACCATATTGCAAGGTGTTGAAGCGAGCTTCCAGGTCTTGGCTACGGGTATGGGCCATGAGGATGGGTGAACTAAAAAGGGGCGGGCGGGGTCAAAAATTTTGCCGAAAAATGATATGGATGAATGTGATAAGGGCAAAGAGATGAATCCCCAAATGCTTAACCAGTAAGAAAAGTGTAGTGATTTGGAAATCCAAACACAGTTGCATGGCAACAAATCTTGACTGTTTTAATTTGTTTATGTTTCTGTCCCCCAAGGGGTTATGTATTCAAGGGTTCTATAGACAAGGGTTTTCCCTGTGCTATAGCTCTTTGATATACATGCAGGGTCCAATAATAGTACTCGTCCCAATATCTCAGGGCACTAACTAAGGAGGATAGACCGTACCCTTAGTCGTACTACCCGACTACCCAGGTACTAGAGAGTATCTGCCCGAGTGTTGTTCTCGGTGGCACTATAGCAGTCAGGCGACCGATCAGTTTATCTAAAGAGGACTTCAGGAAATCTAGGTCGATCCGTACACAAGTGTTGTCTGATGCGCTACCACTAGAAGGGGTACCAACAGGGTTACAAGGGTGGCCAACAGATGTGCGCTTAAGAACCACTTGTATTTCCTACGTGTATGAATCCCTCAACTGCGGGTTTATGCGTGTAACGACAAATCTCTATGGCTTAAAGACACCGGAATATGTCTCTACCCTAGAAAAAAATTCCCACAATTTCTGCCAAGGAAAGCGCTCTGATAACACTTGTAATATACCAGATATAAAAAGTATGCAGAACAAAAATAAAATGCTAGAAATGGCAGAATAACAGTAATATAACCAACATAATCTCCACAATAACACATAAATGATATAAGAACAACAACAAAAATAACACTTTGATTCAGAAAGCAATGTTCACGGGCCTCTTCGAGGGGGCAACCTACAGTCTAGCAATGCTCTGTTACAATAATCTCCAAGCTAGGGTTTTTATACCCTCAACCCTTATTTATACTAAATATGTCTATCAAGAGAAGCATCTAAAGGAAGATCCTTCTAGAAGCGGAAGCTTCTATTAGGTCTTCTTACATCTGCCTTATTCTATTTTATTAAAAGGCCTTATCAATATTGACCTTTATTACATCCGAATATATTGATCTACCTATGTGTGGGTTAGGACCCTAACAACTTCAGGTTTAATGGATATGTCAAGAGGAACAATGGGTGAAATATTACTCAGGTTCCCTTCGTAAATCACATCGTGTGTTGACTCAGGAACAAGGGAAATGACAACAACGGTCGACGAAGTCGAAATCCGTTGGTAACTCTCTATGGTGTGTTGTTCGAGGAAAAGAATGGAACGATGATGCCCATCGTCCCATGGGGTGTCTTCCATAGACATAACATACATAATTATCTCGTTGGTAGGAAAAATGACGTGAAACGGATCGGGAGATGAATCACCAAGAGAGGGGGTAGAAGGGGTTGTCGATTGAATGGCTTGATAAGTTGACTCAACCAGACTTAAAGGCATTTGCTCACCATAGCGAAGATAATCACTAGGGTTAAGTACTATCCACGGGTCGTGAAACGCGGGGGTTTTTTGAACAAAGGTGGAATCATGTTGATTGAGGCGAAAAAAGGAGGTGGAATGTTGGGTGGTGGGATTGGGAAAGTACCCATTAAAGTTGAATCTTTTAGTATACCCACACCGACATTCTCATACCCAGGAGGTGTCTTCGAAATAAAGGGTACGTTGCTAGTATGAGAATTAGATTTGAAAAAGGCCAGCTGGTCTACAGTAATGAATTTTCCCTGGTGTGGAAAACATACGACACAAAAAAGGGTAGACACAACTGCGTGCATCGAATCAATCCAACTACGACCAAGTAAGAGGTTATAATTGAGAGGTGCATCAAATACCTCATGTTCGACATTGACCGATTTGCCTTCCAACGTAATAAACAATGAGGGAAGTACATCGTAGGGTTTAAAGCCAGAGCCATTGAAGGCCTTAAGTGTGTTGTGTGATTCAGTTAGGGGAGGAGAACTAATGGCTCTCCAACAGGAATCAAACATTACGCACGTCGAGGCACCCTCGTCAATAACGATTCTACAAATATTCTTGTTCTCGACAACAACTTGTATCTGAAATGATAGTTGAGGGGGTAGACTTGGAATGTGATCCTCCAGGTCAAAAATTATCAAATTTGTATCCGTAGGATCAATTCCACTAAAATCATTTAACAGTTCTTATGTTGAGCGAGACAACTTTGAAGGACTTCGAGAGCTAACATCGCGTAGGGTACTTGCACAAGATCTTCGACAATGTTGTAGTTCTGAGCAACACAGGCATGAGGATTAAAGGAAGACTTTCGAACAACTCCCTTTGGGGGGGGGGGCGAAGAATTGTATCAGGGCTCGGTCATTCGAGATGAAGAGGACTGTTGGGAGGTGAACTTGAGGGAGGCAGTTGAACCAATGAAGGTGGTATATTGTCAACTTTCTCCTTTGAGGAAGAGTAATCTTTGGCCCGAGTTGTAAGTGTAACATCATTATTTTTTGAATCACCAGTACACATAAGGACATAAGAAGTGGTGGAAGGAGAGGGTTGGTCGTGAATGACCAATTGGGCCTGTTGTTGAGAAGAGAAAAGTTGGGACAAAACTACAGGTGTGGGAGGCTTCATGGTTCCTTAAAGGAACCTAGTGACCTCGACACGTCTTGGACAATATCTCGTGTAGTGGTCATCACCACAGATAAGGCAATGATATCGAGGTTTGAGCTTATCCTTATCATCAGCAGGTCACATTTTATATTTCTCAGATTGTGGATTATTTTTATCATCCTTATTCTTACCCTTTCCTTTTTAAGATTTATTTTTTCCACCAGGGGTAGATTGAACGGAGTTAACCTCAGAAGTTTTGTCGATGGAAGGAGTAGGAGTCAGAGCATTTTGAACATTAGAAGTAGTAGATTTGGGATTGGGGTGAGAGGCTTGTGTAGATTGAGGTTGAGCATGGAAAGTGCCAATCACACCATCAACTGCATGAGAAGCAACAAGGGTAGTTGAGGTAGCGGTGGTAGAAGGATGAGAAGCATCAGGGAATAAGTCGTAAAGAGTGTCCGTTTGTGAATAAACGAGATCTAGGTACT
The DNA here is from genome assembly GCA_009831015.1 of Picea engelmannii. NCBI lineage: Eukaryota > Viridiplantae > Streptophyta > Pinopsida > Pinales > Pinaceae > Picea > Picea engelmannii. The sequence continues at coordinate 423,734 of ML778290.1, forward strand.
GAGCGTGATTGATCGCCTATTCTTCTGTGACAACTCCACCCATAGAAATGTCACAAGAAATTGTATTCGCAAATTATTTGGTGAACCATTCTGCCAATAACTGATCGGGAAGGTCGAGTTTGATCAAATGTCGTCTTTGTCTCCACTCATGGATGTGATCAGAAATATGAGTGGTCGAATTTTGCTTGAAGGAACTCAAAATCTTGGTTCCTGCTTAATAGAGGATTGGTAGTTGGTAATGTGTGAGGAAAGCCATGGCTAGGGTATTAAAGTCGGTGAAGAAGCCTCGTGGTAATTCTATATACCACTTTGCATCCAAACCTGTAAGAGTTCGTTGGAAGAGTCGTAACCAAATGGAGTCGTCCATCAAAGATTTGGACGAACACCAAAGGTGAAAAGTCATAACATGGTTGTTTGGATCTTCTCCCAGTTTACCATCAAGTTTTGGAATGTCGGATGGTAGCTTGGACGGTATAACATGCCAATGGGGAGAATGCAGGATAGGGTCATTTAAGATTCTAGACAAGTCGGGTAGATCCAAAGTGGCTAAAAATTGTAATTGTCTATTCACGTGAGGGTACTGGTGACTTTGGGCATGTAGCCCATAGGGTTGTACTGATTAGGGATGTTCCCTTCGAAAGGGACACTAGAATGAACGTTCGAAACCCAAATGGGATTGGAAGAACCAAGATATGACTGGCCCGAACTAGGGGGTATGAAAGAGATAACTTGAGGTTTTTTCCCCCTAGATGATTGTGGATTTCCCTTGATGAGAAGGTTCCAATACTGGGCTAGTGATCCTAGTATGTTTTGTTCATAGGGTGGGGTATAACCTCCAAGCGACGGTTGTCCGCCAAGTGGGGGTTGTGTTCCAATTTGGGTTTGTCCCCCAAACTGAGTTTGCCCCCCAGGGTTATATTTCCCTCCAACGAGAATCTGATAACAATAAATGAATGATGGAGTAGAGACTCCAATTGGATTGGAGCCACTTGGGCCAAATCCTCCCATAAAAGGTGGATAATACCCTCTGAAGGGGACCTGGGAAGGTGTCGGAATGAAACCGGAAGCAACATTCTACCCAGGAGGAGTAAAAACTCCAGAAGCTCCGGATGGAACCTGGGTAGGAATAGGGATAGAAGTATTCAAAGCATTATACCCAGGAGGAAGTGATGCGATGGGTCTAGACGAAAGTGGTGTGCCAATGGGAGCTTGGCTAGCCACTGTATTCCCAGTGGGAATAGTCGTAGCGTGTGGGACCATTGTGGAATGGGCCATCTAGAGAGGAATGGTTTAGCTAGGACCAATTGACTATGTGCCTAAACCAATGAAGAGATAGCAAGTTGTACTAGCAAAGTGATCTAGAGGTATCGCCTAGGTAGCAGATGTTTCGAGTAGTTCAGAGACGACAGGTATATCAACACCTGCCCCTGAGCCGTAAAGGTCTCGCACAGTGTGAGGTGGGGTTCGAAATATGTCAGTGGTTGAAAAGGGAAACTCATTTTCCGGGCCGATAAGAGGTTCGATCAGTATTCCAAAAGTGTCAACAACAATTTCTCCGGATGAATTCAATCTGAGAATACGTCTCTCGTATCCAGGAGGTATTCAAAAAGTGTCTAGAGAATCAAAAACAATTTGGAAATTGTCTAAAGAGTCAGTTGTTTCTGCTTGTGTAGGTATGTTGTCTAGGACCTCGCTCTGTTGAGGAGAGCCCTCCAATGGATTAGTAGGCAAGGGTTGACAACCTTTCGGATCTTCCAGGGGTAGTCCTTGCATCCTACGTGAAAGGCGTGGAGGATCAATGTTGGTTGAACCGAATATTTTACCGAAAAAATCTATGGCCAACTATAGAAACAAACACAAACAACACTCGTTAATAAAATCTAAGAATCAAACCAAGCAAACAAAACCTTCTTATTTCGAAGTCACTAGTTGGTGATGAAATCCAACATAGCGAAGTCAATACAAGAAGGGGCTAGGATAGAGCAGGTGGAAAAGTTACGTGGATGACCTGCTTAACGGACTTACACCCTGGTGCAAGCTCCCACACATAATCGTGGGTATACCCTCCAAGACGCCCAAGTGAGTTTGGCCAACGTCGATTCTAGGTACCATGAAGACTTGCCCCTCCACAGTCACCTCGTGTAAGACCCTAAAAAGATAGGCAACTAAGGCTACCAAGAACAATAGTGATGCATGGGGAAATAGTCGATAGTCTGATCCATGTGCAAAGGCAGGGTATCTAGCCCTAAATCAACTTGAGAGGCTTCCACTCATAATTGTGGGTATACCATTCAAGCGACCCCCATAATACGCACAATCTCTACACCGAGACCAACAAAGCAAGGTGAGTAACTCTGCCAGCCTCAATGCGACCTAAGGTTTGACCCTTGTGTGAGAAGGGCTTCCCAGGACAAAATTTTGAAAATGGATTTGAACACTCCCTATCACAATACGTTATTGTGTGTTTTGTGCTTTGGAGAGTGTGTCTCACATCCTATTCCAAAGTTCTAGCCTAGCTAATGTTGGTGTAAAATATCCCTAGAAAATAAAAGTTACTAATTGAGTTTTAGATTTCGTAATGTTTTTAGAGGCTGTTGTTTACGCAAGAGAGAGACGAAAATGAAACCAATGTTGTATAAGACCTGATCTAATAATATGCAAATAGAAATGAATGATGCAATATTTTGTTCAATGAACTCTATCTACAACAGGGAGAAGGTATTTTTCTGGAATGATGTATGCTACAAAATGGACTTTCTTTTTCTTGAATGAACACAATTGCAAACAACCATAAACAATGATATTTTTCAATGTTCTCTTCTTAACAAAAATTCTTTGAATGCAAAAAAACTTTCTTATGTATGATTACTTTAAAAGAATAAGTGATGTTAAGTCTTCCTTTCCAAAACCAAAATAGGGATATAATGAAGAAAGGACAAGTAATCAAAGAAAATTGATACACTCAACAGGCACCCAAATCAAACTTTCAATGAAGATAAAAGTAAAAATGACAAGAAAGTGTTTCACCAAATGCAAATGAAAAATGACTTTCCAATCATCAAGCAATCCAGAAAATGTAAACAATCATAAAATTTAAATCCAATCAAAAGACTTTTAATCAATCAAACACTCAGATGCGAAATCATAGATTATATCCTTGTTGATAAAAATCAAAAGGTAAAACTGGAAAAAATGATTAAGAAAGGTATTCAATCTCCAAAAACCACTCGACAACAAGTTTCGAAGTCAGAAATCAGTCACATGCTGGCATTAAAAGTTCCTTCCAGCTGGACAAAGAAAATCTGGGCATCAAAAGATGACAGGACCCAAACCAAAAAAAATTACAGACGTCGCTGCAACCTAGCAATAGATTACAGTGCAGAAATCAAAGGTTTTCGCGGGCTAGTTGTGGGTAGGTCGCCGAAAGTACGCACTAGGACAAAAAGTTAGGGTGCGGAAATCAAAATTTTATGCAGGCTGTGTATGGGTACAGTGCGGAAGTGTCTGTAAACAAAATAAATTTGGAAAGAGGACAAAGGGCCTAAGTGAACTTTCAAATTCAAGGGGTCTGGATGGATGCCCCATAGACTCAGAGACTGAAATAAAGTGAAGAAAGGTAGGCTAAAAGAAAATGGCCAACAAAAAACCACAAACAAGACGTATCCCTAGTGGAGTCACCAATTTTTTTATTGGATAAATCGGTGAATGCATACAAAAACTAATCTTCCTAGATCCACCTGGATCTAGAACAAAACAAGATAGGACATGACGCTTTCCCTAAGTTACAATCATTGAATTTACTACCAAAGAAGGAATGGATGACATACCTTTATATATCACTTCCTTATATCTTTTTTTTCCTTGCTTCGCTCTGGTGCTCTTGTGAGATCAAATATCCAATGACACAAACCAACCAAAGTGAAAGCAACAATAATAGATTCAATGAAAACCTAAACATGTGATCAAGGAGTCATGTAATAAAATGCTAATGATTTTATGGGAAAGAAACATGTCACCTTATTATATTAAGTAAAAGTGGAAGATACAACCAAACTACCTTGATGTCGCAGGTTCCCTTTCAGTGGTCCTTTGTTCCAACACACACATACACTTGCTCCGAATTTGTATGAAGATGGTCCACAAAATCTTGTTGGACAAATGGAGGCCTCAAGCATTAGTTGCAACAGGATCCTTCACACAATCTTCAACCTATTCTTTCAACAATTCTTTGCTCAATCTTGCTTAACCTTTTCCATGAGAAACCTATCATTATATAGGAGAAGGATAAGTGGTTAAAGAGATGAGGATGATCCCACCGAATTAGAGAAGTCAGTAGGATCACAATCATACGGACACCACCTCACATTCTAGAAGATCCTTCTTCTAGAACCTTCATGAACTTCTTCCTTTCTTTAGCTTTCAAACGCCGCCACACCATGCCTATATAGCAGCCTGCGGAAACCCCGTGAGCCAGATATAGAGCAGCCTGCGGAAATCAAGGATTTTCGCACTGTGTACTACTGTCATCCTGTGGTGTCATTCTAAAAACATGCCTTGTAGGGGAAGCACTCAATCATTTTTCTCATGCAAAAGATCCTTTTGAGAGCCTGAACACATGCTTGTAGAATCATCATCAGGGTGACCAAAATAATGTGTAACACTCCTTCCTTAATATATATATATATGTGTGTGTGTGTGTGTGTGTGTGTGTGTGTGTGTGTGTGTGTGTGTGATGTGAACACAAGTTAGGGTGGATCCCCTTCATGTCAGGGTAATCCCAGGTGAAGGAGTCATTGTGCTTCCACAACACTTGAACCAATCACTCTTTTTGTTGTTCGGTTAGTCCTTGGTTGATTTTCAAGGTTTTCCCTGGGTTAATTTATATGGTTTCTATAAGGGATCCTTAGTATTTTTCTTGTACAGGTTCATGTTCAATGGGTGAGATGCTTGTGGAGTCTAAGAAAAGTTGAGTTTCTAGTTTCATGATATGCCAAAGAAGATGTGTGTTTTGTGATGAAGAGGAGGAGGCTATAAAATAATTGATTTCGTCGTCCTCTATTTTATCTCTTATGGCAAGATATTGATGTATGGATAGGACCTAATGGGTTTCCCCTTCTTCATCACTTTCTTCTTCGTCAACCCAAAGTGGTGTCGATGTTGGGTTTGGTAGGAGGGTAGAGAGTTAATTTTTTGGTAGATGTCCAATGGGAAACAATCATGTTGCTTGACCGACCACTGATGTAGGCATCGACAATGGCCAACCACAGTTGTCCCAGGATTAGAGGATGCATGTCTAGAGAGGTTTTAGGTTGTAGGACCATGAAGTCAACATGATATTCCCATGAATCCACATAGATCACTACATCTTCTAGAATTCCCTCTGGTTTAATGGTGGATCTATCAACGAATTGAAGTATAGTGGGGGTTCCCCTAAGGCTTGTAAATTCTAAGGCTTGCATGGTCTTGCATGTCATAATGTTGATGATGGCCCCTAAGTCAATTCATGTGCTACTAATAAGTGTATTATTGATTTTCACATTAATGACTTGACTGCAAGGGTCATAATATTTAGTTGTGAGAACCCCCCCATCATCAGGTCTAATAGTTTCCCCATGACGTGAACAGTTTGGGGATCCTTTTGTTTCCTATCGGGCTTCCTCAAACAAATTTCTCATACCACTTTTGAATAAATAGGTATGTCCTTAATTGCTTGAAATAATGGTATTTTGACACACACATTCTTGAGTTCTCCTAAGAAATCAAACTCAGGGTGTATAGAAGGTTTATCTTGATTTAATCTTTCAGGATAGGGTGGGTCTCAAAGTGCATGGTTGGAATTTTTTGTTTTTGAAGGTTCCTGAGATAGTTTTTGTTCTAATTCTTCTCTTGGGACCTCCTCATTTAGATCTTCAATGCTAATGCGATTGGTCCTTGGTTGAAGTCTTTTCAGATCTAAGGTGAATATCATTATAGTCCAGAGAAGAGATGGAGTAATTTGGGTAGGTCAGGTAGGTTGCAAGTCCAACAGCTTGCGTTGGTTGGGTTGGCCTCCCCTTATTTGGGTTAGGTACAAGTTGTGCAGGTAGTTTTGGTCGAGGAGGGGTGGATGTAGATTCTTGCATATGAGTCAAGGGAAGAAGTTGCATGGGTGGTTGTGTCATAAGTTGTTGGGGTCCTCCCATGGTGGGATTTATCCAACCTTGTTTCCATAACTGATTGGGAGGAGGAGCTACCCATTGTTGAGTTGGAATACCCCATGGTTGAGAAGCATATTGCATTGAAGGGTTAGTCCAATATGCATTGAAATATTGATATAGATCTTGGATCATACCTCGAGGTTCAAGATGTCAAGGTCACTTTTGAGAGACGTAGCACAACTATTCTGGCTCCTTAGTTTTTTGATAGATTGCCTTTATTCTGGGAAAGGATGGACAATTATGTGTAGCATGGTCCTCACTGCATATTCCATAGACCTCGATCTTATCCAACAAACATTCTAATTTTGGATGTTTTGTTCTACACTTCGAGCAAAAGATAGCCAATTCTCATTCTATTTCTTCCTGCTTCTTTTTCATCTGTAGTGTATCCAATTGGGAGCTCAGGGAACTAAGTACATCAAGTTTAAAATCCTCTAACATGTTCTTGATTTCTTCCCTCATTACTCCACTTCCAAAAATCTTTCATGTTCTTGCCAACATATCTTTTGGCCCTTTTCTTATTTTATATGTGCCTCTGGAGAACTTACAACAAAGTTCCAAGATAATATCGTATTCTAGCTGAGATACGTCTCCCCCGCCCATAATGTTGATGAGTTCTATACAATCATCTCATATTCCTCTTAGAAATAATACACGTTGTGTTTCAGGAACCAATTCTCCTTGCTTTTCCCTTTGTAGGTTGTAGGTGAATCATTCGATGTAGTCTTCTAAGATCTCGTCTTCATGCTGCATCATTTTGAAGACTTCTTCCCTTCTTTTCTTGTCTTTGCAGTAGTCTTGGTATTTTTCCATAAATTTCTTTGTCATCTGGTCCCATAAGCAGACGATATCCTTTTCAAGGCCCATGAACCATCGTAACATAAAATTCTTAAGCGTGGCAGGAAAGTGCTTCAATTTTTGGGCATTTGTCACATAGTCGTAAATTTTGCAAAGTACATCAAACTCGAAGAGGAAGGTACCCATATCTTCTTAGATAGCCCATGAAATTTTGGCAAGGCAAAATGAGGGATGTTCTTCATCTTAGTCTCCTTATTGGTTTCTTTGATGAGGAATCTGAAAGTCATGGGTTCCTCTTTCTCAATATCGCGTGTCATTTATTTTTGAGGGTTGTCCTATGCTTTGAAAGGTGCCTCGGGAAAAAGGAACTTTTCTGAATGATATTGCTCGTTGATCTTATCCCCTGACAAAGGGATCTTTGTGTACAAAGATCATTGCACAGTCTCTGATACTCGAGGAGATGCTTCAGGCTGCTTGTTGGCAAGGGAACTTGTTGTTGGTTATAAGTAATTTGATTGATGATGCTCCTTTCCTTTTGTGATTGACCTGCACTATTGGTTTTTGGGATTTTTTGGAAGAGATAATAAATCTACCCTATTGGTCTCTAGATTTGGGCATAGAAAAGATTAGAAAATCATCCTATAAATTACTGAAAAGAAATCATAACATCTATTCTAGTGAAATTAAGAAAAATCCACACAATTAAACAACACTACTTTCTTTTGATAGTTGTGTGGCAACGACCCCAAAAATGATGGACCTTTTAATTACTTTCCAATTAACTTAGTAAGCAAATGAATAGTTGTATATTTAATTATCAATCTGGGGCTCGTATGGAACTTGCGAACTGTCGTGCACAATCTATGCAATACGAGTGTTGTTTTGACTATGGTGTTATAACACTTTAATGTCACAATTCAAATATTCATAATTCTTAATTAAGTCACCAAACTATGCTAAGGCCTAAGTTACTCTGCAAAAATTAAAGCACACTTGCAGGAATTGAAATCACTCTTGCGGAAATTGAGATCACACTTCTAGGAATTTAAATCACACTTGCGACAATTGAAATCACACTTGTGGAAATTGAAATCACACTTGCGGAAATGAAAATCACACTGGCGAAAATTGAAATCACACTTGCGAGAATTGAAACTTGTGCTATGATCTATTGGTGACTTGCTCGAGTATAATGAAGGTATTGTATTGTTGCAACAATTGAGTATTTGTTCTAATAATATCAATCCAAAGTGGCAAAGACTAAATCTAGAGAGAATTATAAAATAAACACACTAAGTGTAGCTTCAAATGGAGTTGTAGCAACAGAGCCGCAACACGAAAAGAAATCCAACAACTGAGTTGCAACAACATGAATCACAACAACTTGATTATGTTATAACCAAAACTAAAGAGACATGAGTTGTAGCAATGAAAAGCACATAATGATTGTGATGTTATGAGAATTTGAATTGCAAGTTAAGACTAGAAAATCAAACCACTCATAAATCATAACACTTTTCTGTAGATTTAAAATTGTAGTGAATTGAAATATAATTCTGAAATCCAAGAACTATACCATGATTCTAGAATGACAACAAACCAAAAAACTTCTAGAGCATGTAAATAAAGTTATGAACCTAGAATTACAATTGAAAGTAACCAATGATAGAATAAATTGAACAGAAGTAAAATGTTAATTCTAATACTATTTTTAAAGGTAGTACCTGACTAGGGGGGGGGAGGGGGCTACCCCCTTAGGCGAGGCACTAGG
>ML778290.1:433648-453845 GCA_009831015.1 Picea engelmannii
TTGTACCCAAACATTGACAATCCAATGCACTATAGAAGAAGACGATGTATGGGGCTCGGTGATTAAAATGAAACAGAAACACCTCATATCTATAGGTGTCAAAGAGTCGTAAATAACCCTATGTTAGTGTTTCCATAAAATCTAACCAATGTACGAGGAAGCCCAACTACTCCAACACTAATTGGATTCTAATGTAACCCATCAGAGCCACGTGTCAACAACTAGAGGACCACTAGCATGGAACTAAGAGAAGATTGAGATAACACTAATACCCCCCTTAAGTTTAACTCTTAGACACAATGAAGTAAATGTGGCATAATAAGACAAAAATTGAGACCACAAGTTGGCCACTAAAGGTGGCAACAAATAATCACTGAATATTTGACCAAGTAAATATTACAAACCAACATTCCCTTAATATTCACTTGGTAAAGATGTGAAAATTACAAATACAAATTACAATATCATCCCCCTTAATATTTATCATGGGTGGGGAATACAATCATGACTAATGATGATCATGACTTGACCTTTTAATGATGAGTGGACAAGATCTCAAGAGAGAGTCCTTATAGATTCTAAGAAACCCCAAAAATTTTCACACAAACCTCTTCAAATGAAATGAAGCAAACAAAGGTTTATGTAAGTTTAAACATACATATGAATGATCAAGGCTAGGGAATCTAACCCCCCATCATTGTCAAAGACTCGAAGAACAATCTCCAATAAAATACACAAAAATTGGTCAAGTTTATCATGGTGGAGATGGAAGTGATTTGAGAAAGATGTTATAAAGGTGAGAGTGTTGAAGATCAACAAGAGCACTCCAAGCAATCAAACCAAGACACCCCACCAAGGTTTTGCAAATGGAGTAGCAAGTTAAGCGAGCTTGATTATGGAGAAAAACTATGTCGGTAAGTGTGCTTGATTCAAAGTCATGCTGGGATGGGTGACTTTCTTGGGAAGTCCTAGTTATTGGGTGCAAGTCTCCAACGTGGCAATCGATGCTATGCAATTCATTTCGATTGATCTAAAAATGGGCGAGTACTTACTCTACACAAGTTTTCAATCGAGAATTGTTTTCTGATGAATTATTTGCATAAGAATTAAAGGGCATATGAGTCCATTATTAACCATGATTTTAAACAATAATACGCAACACACATGAACTCAAAATGGAATAAGAATATGAAAAGATAAGAGAGAGACAACCGATGTTGGTAACAGAGTTCGCCCCTCCTGGGCTACGTCTTCGGACCCGCTTCAATCGGAATACAGATCACTTTCATTCCTTCTTCAAAATATGTTGGGACCTTCTCATAAGTGATTACATAAGAGATGCCTTCTCCTTCAATGAGGATTCAAGAATACTACTCACACTCATATCTCTCCACACATCAAGAAGGATAATTCCTTACATGAATAAGTCTCTCAATGCTTAGGATTAGTAGCACTATGGCTCTCTAACTCCACTTATTAATTCTTCATTACTCGTCTTCCCCTTCAAATGGCTCATATAAGGCATTATATAGTTTTTCCTCACTCTCTCTTAAAAAATAACATGAATTCCTAGATCCACAATAATAGGATCTAATTACAAAAGAGGAAAAACAAGATCCATAAATGTAGGATCTCAAACTATCTTCAAGCACATAATGGGAAAAGTCTCAAAACCACCCAAGGACTCTTCAACCATGCCCTTGATTCTCTCAACCTACTAGTGAGAAAATTGGAAAATTGGTGTGAGGTGGTTTCTCACATAAAAACCAATTTCCATAATTACAATTTTAATGAAAAATACGTGAGTCTAATTCCCTCACAAGTATTAATCATTTTTACATCAAATTAATAATGTATGAGTTTTTCCAAAAAGCTCATAAATCATAATTAAATGCAGGAGCATCTCATAAAAGCATTAAAAATGCATGAGACCTTTTTCTCACACAGCACTAATGCATGAGAAAATAAAATAAAAAACATATAAGTTCACCCTTTCACCACTTTGTCACCAATTTCAACTCGACATGGCGAGCAAAGTAAAAGTCCTTCCCATGTGTGGAGATCCTCTTGGATTACGCCTCCTCACAAAAGAACATTTTTGTCTCCAAAAGTATCAACCTTATATGTATGCAAATGCCTTCAAAAGACACATTCCTTCAAGACTCCTTCACCCACATACTTCAGAATCAGAATGCAAAGAAAATGTTTGGAAGAAGGCACACCCCTATCTCCTTCGCCTCTATTCTTCAGAGTTGAAATGTTGAAGCTGCAACCTGTAGCTGATGATACATGTATTACAATCTTTAGAGTGTCTTACTTTCTAAGAATTTATAATCATACTCATTGGTCAAGTTTGTAATGAATGCCAAAATGGCTTAGGCAAAACACCTCATTCAACTGATTACAATGATGATTACAAAGAAGCCAATTAAGGCTTAAGCGCAAAATAAAACGCCTCTCACTGTCTTCCTCACTTTAGAGTGGCTTAAAAAAAAAACCTTTACAAAGCTTCCATCATCAATTTATCAATTTTACATAAATGATAGACTCTATGGTCTCCAAATCCCACTATAAATAATGCACATTGCCAAGTCAAAATGTAAAGTATAAGCACTTAGTGGAAGACGCCATGGTTCTAAAAACCTCACTACAAAATGTGCAAACCCAAATCAATATGCACTAGTGGTGATAATTTCCCAATCCAACTTGCATCAAAAGTGCCCCAAATTGAGCACAAATGGGAAATTACTTGTGATACTTTGATTTCCAGAAGTGTTGAAGTCCCCGTGAGCATATTAACTCGGCCATGCCACGATGATCAATACAAAGTGTAGTGACTCTGCACTAATCTCATTTGTGATTTGAGGAAATTCCTCCTGCAAAAACAATGATCGTAGGGTGCTCACTCCCATCCTCTTGTACCTAAAATCTAAGAAGAATGACATCTCTATGATAACACTTGACACCACTGCTATATCTTTGACACTTCTGCTTGGAAATCGTTTGTAATCTTTGTATCGTTCACATGACAGACATCTCTTGTCATCCTTGCCCAGAAGAACTTTGGTTGCTAGAAAAATATGATGATGGTCACCGCATCTCCATAACCCAAGCGTCTGTATCCTCTGGCTGCCAAACAATGTTTAGCGGGAACTGCAACGATGTGTGCAAATTAAAGGAAGAACCCTTTGAACGTGTTGTGAGCTCGTTGACAATACGAGCAACATTTAACCCAACAAAACACTGACATCATTTGTTGCTTGCTGCTATGCATACAGATCTTCCTCTCTCGAAGACAACCACTAGATCTGGCAGGCACTTGTATAGAGGTGACAACGCTTCTGTTCCCCGCGGAATAACCTGTGGTTGGAATCTCAACCAAGAAGGAACTCATGAAAATACCAACAACGTGTTCTCCTCTATGTCCGTTTGCATAACTGTGAAAATTTAGTGCAACAACTCACAAAATTTGTTCATATCACAACCCTGGAAATTCTGACGAGAGTAGAGACACGTTGAGAGAGTAGAGACACGTTGAACCGATCATGCAAATCCGCCCTTGAACCGATCATGCAAATCCTCTCGGGAGTTGTTGTGGATCCATAACATTGGAAATAGTTGATCTGTGACCGATTCGTAGAACAGATTTGCGGATGGAGTAGGTGGTGAACTCGGAGTTGACGACCTTCTGTTGCAACTTATAGGCATCCCTATCAGAATTGGAGATACCTATTTTCGGAAGATCGTGGTGAATATCTTTTCTCTAGCGATCGTGGATGAAACTACGCGATCCTGTGTATTCTCTTTGATGAAAGAATAACATTCTCGCAAGATGGTAGCGACGACCAATTTTGTTTTCTTTTTTCTCTTTTGAGAAGGTGAAAATAAGAAGACCAACTGTCCAAACGTCGGTGGCCTCACTAGATGCCATTCTTATATTATTTATGTTTCTATCACCCATCTATAATTCCTTGCTTGTCAAATCCACATGCCAAATGCATGGGCGCGAGGGAAAAATTATCCACATGCCAAATGCTTGTCAAATCCACATGCCAAAGAATCAGGGTGGGGCCTGCATGGTCAGTTGTTTCCATGAGCATCGCGACCCTCATTGAAGAGAAGAGAAAATGGGCAGCAGTCGTGTAAGAAGTTGTAGACTCGTTTGTTGGGTAACTTAAAATGGCATTTTCCATCTGGGGCGTTTGTTGGTTTCCATATTTGAATCCCCTCAATGGATACCATTTTTCTACTCTAAGCGCTCAACTGTGGTAGCATACCACACATCCTTTGGATCCGTGTGAACAAAATCTGCAACACCACTCAAGGAAATCACAACAATACTAGAATATCATTCATTCCAGGACACCATCGTAAACCCAAGCTCGGAAATGTCGATTTCCCCAGAAAAATGGATCTGCAAGTGATGATCACAATCTTCGTACAACTTCCCAATCACTTATAAAGCCGGTTTCAGAGGTTATTTCATGTGCAACCACACCAACACTGCACACGTCCATCTTGGCGTATTCCAGAGATAACGCTAGTTGGTGCAAGGTACCTGTGAGTCTTTCCAAGCATAGTGACTGATTGCGCCATCGTAATGCCCGAGTTGCAGCTACATTTTTCTCTGCTGAAAAACATGTTAAGTAACAGAAATATTTAATTTTGCAGAAATGATAATCACTACATACCCAACCAATCGAAGGTGCCTTCCTTCTGCAACTACATTCCTTCAGAGATTGGTGTTGGAACATTGATAACAAGCTCTTTCGTAGCTTCTTTCTTGGTGGGCGTTGGATTAGGTTTCTTCCTCGAATCACAATGTAACGGTGGGTGGATCTTCCAACCATTCTTCTCCCAATGGCCACTAATGTTGCAATAACTGCAAAAATTCTTTCATTTTCCATTCAACTTCTTGACATGATGACTTGGAAGGCGTGGTTTTTGATTTGTCTCACTTCCCTTGGACACACATCTGTCTTCTTAACCCAAAATTTATTTGTTTGATGCTTGGCTACATCATGGTTAGAAGATGTAATGCATGAATGCATATTGTAAGAATCATGCTTCTTAAAATTAAAGAAAGAATATGACTGAACATGACCCTTATACTTTTCAGGATTATCCTTGTTGTAGATATGACGAGGACTAGGACTAGATGATTTGACTCTTCTCTTGAAATCCAATGACATAGAAATGGTTTTTGAAGTGGCTCTTCCTTCAATGGACATTGAGCACTCTCCAATCTCCTCTTGACCATATCCTAAACCTGCAAATCGTGGTCTTTGTACTACCTCTAATGGCTTAGTTTAATACTAAGAAGAAATTGAACATGAAGAAACATCATATACCTCAGCTTGAGTTTGTGCATCCATGGTGGAAGGCTCTTTGTCCTCCATTCGTCCACCATGTTGTAACTTAGCCAAGAGATCATCCTTGGCTTGCAATTCGAGCTGCGATTCTTCAATAATTCTGTTGAGGACTTATCCATGAAGATGAGATCTCTCTTGAAGCTCTTGTTTCTCTTCTTTGCAACCTGCAAAAGTCTCCTCGGCTCTAAGTTTTCAGCTTGAATGTTGTGATTTATCTCTTCTAATTCTTGAAGTCTTTCTGCTCGCTTCTCTCCTTTGCCCATCCTGCAAAGTAGGCAGCCTGCTCTGATACCACTTGATCTGAAAAATGGGCGAGTACTTACTCTACAGAAGTTTTCAATCGAGAATCATTTTTTGACGAATTATTTGCATAAGGATTAAAGGGCATATGAGTCCATTATTAACCATGCTTTTAAACTCCCAGATGGGGTGCCACGTAGCAACGGGAGGCCACGTAGCCTTCCCTGGACCCAAGTCATAAACATGGTAGGTCGATGCCCTTCACCTCAGTCTTGAATGAAGGGCGACCAATACTGCCTGCAGAGAAGGGGAGGACAACTCCCTCGCGTGAGGATTATGGCGGTGCTAAGGTGTAATGGCAGAAGCGGGATGAGTACACTAGTAATTTTAGGCTTGGGCTTATCTCTCCTGCTCAGATGGGGTTGGCTCTACTTCTATCTCGCACTCCACCACCCTGTCTGCTCTAAGAACGGGACCTGCAAGCAGTGGATTTTCATCGCGGACACCTAGTGAATTATCAGTCTTACTAGCCTAGCCATGCCAAGGGAGAGGGGAAAGTCGAGGCACGAACCAGCTTGGTATAGTTTAGCAACCTGATAGAGACGATTGCAACAACTGGAACGCGCCCTGTCCATAGCTCAGACTCGGCATTTGGAGAAGCCAAGAACTCCACCAATGGCATATGTTGAGGAGGAGATTTCGGAGGAACCCATCCAAGTTCCTTCAGAATCTCTCCTCTTCACAGTTCTGAATGATTTGCAGTTCCCCAGCCATAACAAAGCGAGCAAAAGCACCTAGGATACCATGGAGGGTGACACTTATATAGTTGAGGAGGAATTCCTCCATTTGGATTCAAATGTGTCAATTCAGGACACCGACAACAAAATTGGGACAAAGGCGGTGGACATGGGCACTGTGCAGGAGGAAATGGATGTCGCGGTGGAGGGCCACCCAGCCTTGGCGTCTCCACCACTCACTGCTCTCCTTGAATTCTTCCCTGCTCCTCCACCTTTCTTCAACTCGGAGCAACTCGAACTCATCTTCGAGCTAAGGATCCATATGGTGGACCAGATCCACCGAGACACCCTAATGAGTCAACGGATCGACAGTCTTTATGATGCATTCTCGAATGCACCGACAACTCAACGTTGCCCGACCTATGCGAGGCCTTTCGTGCTCCATCCCAGGAACGACCCTTTCATCGGAGCTCCGGACGACAAACCCCCAAGTGCTAATGTATAATTTTTGGTTCTTTGCTATGGATACCTTGCACAATCTTTGCCCAGCTCTATGTACTGGGACGATGCAGTTTTACAGTTTTATTCTCTTTTTTCAGTTGGTAGTTTATCTTAGATGCCTAGAACAGTTTTGTAAGAACATGAATCCTCCACCTTCTCTGGTTTCCATATGGCAGGGCAGATGGCGAATAACTCTTTTGTCTAAAAGTATTGCAGTCTGCCACATGTTCTGGTTTCCACTAATTTGGCGGAACATGTGGCAGAGTGATGACATGTGGAATTTTTGTACTATAAAAGCACAGTAATAGGAAACACCTTTTTTATTTACGAAAAAAAAAACATTATTTTAAACAATAATACATAACACACATGAACTCAAAATGGAATAAGCATATGAAAAGACAAGAGAGAGACAACCAATGTTGGTAATGGAGTTCACCCCTCCTGGGCTACGTCTTCGGACCCGTTTCAATTGGAATACAGATCGCTTTCATTCCTTCTTCAAAAGATGTTGGGACCTTCTCATAAGTGATTACATAAGAGATTCCTTCTGCTTCATTGAGGATTCAATAAGACTACTCACACTCATATCTCTCCATACATCAAGAAGGATAATTCCTTAGATGAATAAGTCTCTCAATGCTTAGAAGTATAGGAGTAGTAGCACTATGGCTCTCTAACTCCACTTATTAATTCTTCATTACTCTCTTTCCCCTTCAAAGGGCTCACATAAGGCATAATATAGTTTTTCCTCACTCACTCTTAAAAAAGAGCATTAATTCGTAGATCCACAATAATAGGATTTAATTACAAAAGAGGAAAAACAAGATCCATAAATGTAGGATCTCAAACTGTCTTCAAGCACATAATGGGAAAAGTCTCAAAACCACCCAAAGACTCTTCAACCATGCCCTGGATTCTCTCAACCTACTAGTGAGAAAATTGGAAAATTGGTGTGAGGTGGTTTCTCACATAAAAAAACAATTTCCATAATTACAATTTTAATGAAAAATAAGTGAGTTTAATTCCCTCACAAGTATTAATCATTTTTACATCAAATTAATAATGTATGAGTTTTTCCAAAAAGCTCATAAAGCATAATTAAATACATGAGCATCTCATAAAAGCATTAAAAATGCATGAGACATTTTTCTCATAAAGCACTAATGCATGAGAAAAAAAATCAAAAACATATAAGTTCACCCTTTCACCACTTTGTCACCAATTTCAACTCGACATGGTGAGCAAAGTAAAAGTCCTTCCCATGTGTGGAGATCCTCATGGATCATCGATAGTTTCAATCCCACCTCTTTATTCATGTGAACATCACCTTGTGCCATGAGTGTCGTTATTTGAGATCATTAAAAATTGGTCATTAGTGAATGATGCTCATGGGAGATGGGTCATAGTGAATCAATTGAGTACGAAACACTCAACATAGTTAATCCTGGAAAAAGAGATTTCATCCTTGAACTCGAAAAGGACATTATTTTGTCTTCATGGTTGTAAATATATTATCCAAAATTATGCTTTTTTGCCTTGTAAGAAGAGACATGATGTTAATAATGTAGCCAAGTTATTCTTCAAAGAGCCAAAGAGCCAATGAGGTTACATGTTTTTTAAAAGATAATAACATATGATAAAGATATTAGGTCTATGAACCACATTTGAAGAACCCTATGGATACAAGTAAGATTTAAGAAAACCTTTAACTGAGTGAGTTCCATTTCAACTTGGTGTTGTTGCATTGTTACATCTCCATCTATAGGAAAAATAAGAATAAGTATTGATGACGTGTGTACCTAGATAGACATCCCATTTTGGTGTTTTGGTTAAGAATCCATGTCCATAGGTAAAAAGGTTGTGAGCTTGAACCAAAAGTGAGATTTTTAGTTTGTCAAACAATAAACAAAACCTAAGACAAAAAGTAATTCTTAAATACCACATGGTACACATTCGCTTCAATTGTGTCGCTATATAAAACAAGGGCCACATAATGGTTAGCCCTTGTTGTTCATAATCTAAATGAACAATTAGTGAAAACTTTCCATTGTTGGGTTTTGTTATGAACCCCATATTTAAAATAATGTGATAATCTTACGTACACACAATGCATAACAAAGATAACCTAACATCAAACTTTATATGTAAAAGGAGAAGGAAGAAAATATACTAGAAGATCACCATAAATTAGTTGAAGAAGTTGAATTCTAACTTGACAATATATATAAATAATAGGTAGGCCTACCTACTATTGCATATACATTTTACCCTATATATACCCCCATTAAGATCATAATAGATTCTACGTATTTAGTAGGCAATGGAAGTGAACATTTCCCTTACATGTTTATAAAAAAAGAGAAAACAAGTTAAACAAGTTTTATACCATTCAATTATTTTTTTGAATAATTTCAAAATAAAAATATTTTCCTTATGAGATTGGGAAATTTAACAAAATTTCATATTACCACATAATTCAATAATTAATCACAA
Organism: Picea engelmannii; assembly: GCA_009831015.1. NCBI lineage: Eukaryota > Viridiplantae > Streptophyta > Pinopsida > Pinales > Pinaceae > Picea > Picea engelmannii. The sequence continues at coordinate 442,995 of ML778290.1, forward strand.
ATTAAACAAAAGAAAATTCACACTGTTTAATTTTCTAAATGATTAACAAAAAAAAAATTCATTATTATTGAATTTAATATTTATAATTATAAAAAAAATCATATTTTTTTATTATAAAATCATTATGTATATTGGAGAAAAAGCACAATCTAGATTCTCCATAGACAGCATTAAAACAACAATAAGAGGAATCAATGACGACTAATAAGAGGAATCACCTGGGACTAAAGAATCAACGAGGACTAATAAGAGGAATCAACATGGACTTCAAATCAAATATCAATTATGATTATATCGATCAATACAAACACCTTCCTTGCCTTATATCAATCAATACAAACACCTTCCTTTCCTTGACAATGATAGTTCATGTGACCTTCAAACACTTGTGGTTTGAAAAATATCAATCTTTGTACAAAATATGCAATGATAAGGCTTTGCACTCAATGCTTCCTCCTCACCACACAACTTTTATTTGCCAAAAATTAAAACAATACATATATACACATTTTAGATTATGTTAAATACCAAACATTTCATATATATGTTCAAGTTAAATTAAGTCGATTGATATTTACGCTGAAAGGCGTACACCTATTGACAATGGACACATTTAATATGTTTTTAGTGCTTAATTAGTTTTGTATGGACAAGATTAAATATTGTTGGAATATTCTTAGTCGTCCCAATAAATCAATGGTTGTCATTTGAACCACTGACTTCCTCACTATTATAAAGACATCCGTTTACATGTTTATTTTTTTACTTTTACTTAATCATATTTGAAATTTACTATGATAGCTAGTTGATTGCCACCTTTGAGTGATTAACGTTTCATTTTCTAGAGAGGCCAAGTTCACCAGCCACTATTTTTACTACAACTATTATTTAATGGGCGGGATTTTCCTCCCCCGAACTCTTACCGCGTGCAGAATTCTACGGTTATTTAATGACCAAGGCTCGATTATTTCGACATTCACCAGCCACAAGTACCAGCCACAAGTGACTTGTGGTTGTGCTAGTTATAATTTTTTTAAAGCTTGTTGTGTACTTATTAGTAAATTTTTAAAGAAGAAAAATGAATAATATTGTGAAAAATATAGCAAAATGTATTAGAAAATCTACACCGGTGTCAAGATTTATTGCACATTTATAGAATTTGTAAGTTTGATAATAAATATGTACCAATTTTAGAAGTAAACCCCGCTTATTTAAATTTTAATGGTTCATTTGCTTTTGTCGAAATTTATAAGGGAGTAACTTAAAAAGTAGATAAACTCAGCCATTTTTTCATTATTTTTTCCCCAAATTCAATAGGATTTTTGCCAGAAATTATAGGTCCACCTAATTGATGGAAATTTTGACCATGGAACTTTGCCCTTAGAGGTTTTGGTCCATTTAAAGAAAACTCAGATGATAAAAATTAAAAAAAAAATGAGTAGATCAAGATGGAACTTTGCCTCACCAAAAAAAAAAAAGATTCGCCAAAAAGGTTGAATTTGTTAACTTTTTAACTCACTCATTTATCAAGGTTTAATTTCTAAATGAAAATGTTGAGCACCGGTATAGGCATTAACATTGCATATTGAGTCTTTTAGATAGTTTTTTATAAACAAACTTTTGCTTTGAAAATAACAAAATTGGTCTTAAGAGATTTATACATCTGAATTCACTTAGCGTCAACTTTGTTGGTCTCTAAATCCAAATTTTGAGATAACTTGCAAAGTTTACTAAATATTTAGTGAACACAAAAGTTGGCAACTAAAGTGTAAAATTCCAAATACAATGAAGTTTTTTCGAAAGGATCGAAATTTATGGAGTTATAGCAAGTTCCAGTGATAGTTTTGTGTAGCATAGTCCCCACCTCATTATGAGTAGCTTAGTCCATGCCTCGTTGTTATATCCCTTGAGTTAATTTAGGTTTTATAGCTCTTGAGTTAATTTTATTTTCTTCTAGTAAGATGGTGTGAAAAATTAAAGAGGATATTGCTTTTGTTCTTATGCAAAAAAATGGTAAAAACAAGTGGTAAAGATCTCAAGTTTTTGGATTTGAAAATAGGTGAGAGTTGATGATCGAAACTGGACATTAGGGTTTAATGGGACTTGAGTGATTATGATCTCTCCAGACTACAATGGTTTCATTGGCTATATTGTCATAGTAAAGAGGCCTGGTTATCCTATTAGGATACGACTTTAGGGTCATAAGGTTGTGGAGGGTCTCATTGGGGCCTCTCAATTTGAAAAAAAAATCATTTTGTTAGGAGAAACAATTGATTTGGCGGGAGAGAATGGTGTTGAAGTCTCCCCATATGTTCATTCCAAAAGAATACCAATAGCTAATGCCCCCGTCTTGGTATATATTCCTTTAAGTTCAAATATGATTATTTATGTAATCCATTTCAAGCAAGCTCCATTTTGGTTACATTATCAAGAGGGTGCCCCTGAGATAGTGATCCAAGGATGGAATAAGGAGGTGTGGGAGCCATTTAGATGGTGTTGTACCCACATATGCACCCTAACCAAAGGCTCATTTTTATTTCATTTGATTGACTTGGCCTGTGTTATAGAAATCTTGTGTCACGGTCCTTGAGTCTATCGCAATACCCTAGTTGTTTTCTTTGAATTGTCTCATGATTGTTCGGTTGACAAAGCTATCTAATTATTATGCCTAGTTTATCTTGATATGCCTATCCCCCCAATGAAATTCTGGCCAACCCTAGAATGCATCTCACATGCATCTCAACTCAATTGGGAGAATTTATCCATTATGAGGCCAAGCTACCATTTAGCCCTAGGACCTAGCATCAATTGTGTTAAAGTGAATGTGTCAAAAGACTTAAAAGTGTTGATGCTCATCTCAGTAATGGAGAAGGTTATCCATTAGAGAATCTAATACACTAACCTACCAAATACTTGCTTCAGGTGTTGGAGCTTGGACCGTTATATCTATCAATTCTCACTCATGTCATGGATCGAACCCATGACATCCCCATCCCCTTATACCTCTCCGACTTCTAAATCCCCATAGACCAAAACTGTGGGTGAAAAGAATTTGACCCATGGAGCAAGAAAGAATAATTTTTTGGGGGCATATAAATATCCATCTCAAAAGGTGCCTAATGTTAAAGCTCAATCTATGATTAGACATGATAAGCCATACGATCCTTTTGTCCCTTGGGCCATGTATGATTCAAGGATCATCTTTGACTCAACCTCGTAGAGAGGCGACAAGCATAAAGTGCGCTCCACACCATCACTTTCTTTTGCAAAGGAAATCATGGATGATAATGATGACTAGACCAAGCAATCGAAACATAAAACCCTAGGTGACTAAGAGATTTACTCTTCAACCTCCAACCCTTTTGGTTGTCTCGAGGACCTTGAAGATAATTAAGTGAATATGGATGGTATCATAGGTTTGTAATGAAAGTGACCTCATGGAATGACCAAGGCCTTAGGGACCCTAGAAGAAAACATATCATTTGCTAACCACTGACCTCAATTGGTGGGACATGTATTTTGTGTTTGCAAGAAGTCAAAATTATGGGGTTCACGCATTATACATCTTTGACTATTATTTGGTTTGGAGGCCATTGCATCCTTTTTTATCATGTAGAAGGGAAAATGTGGGTTGTTGTGTTGGTTTCCCTTTACCTCGTGAATGTTGTTGTGGAATAGAGAGTTGATCCTTCTCAAAGAGTACTTTGGATTTTACTCAATCTTGACAACCAACTCCTTATCATGGTTAATATTTATGCTTTTGATGATTTGAGAGAGTGGACAACTTTCTAGTGCTATGTTTTGAATGAGTTGTCAAATGTACCATGGATTATTTACGATGATTGCAATATGGTGAAATGTTAGGAAGACAAGGAAGGGGTACTGCATGCCCATCTTCTAGCCAAGGAAAAACAACACTAGTATATGGTGAAAGATCACCATGGGATTTATGAGCCAAATAAAAAACACTAGCAAAACTCTATGACCCTATGGTATACTTGGACAAAATTTAGAAAAGGAGTTAAGAATATTTATCAATGGCTTGACCATACCCTTCTATTTGAGAAAAACTCTTTATTCTTTGATTCACCAAATTTACTCCTAAGAGTGTGGACAAGTGAATGATCCTTTTTTCCTTAGTCATGGACCACAAAAGTAAGAAAAATAGACATAATGCATTAATAATCAATGAACCATGAGAACTTATAATTAGTAAAATGATTTAAGCTATTCCAAAAGAAAGGTTACACTAAGCATTCTCCAAGCCCTAGAAAGTCATGATTTATTCAACATATCACACCATGCATTGTAGATGAACTTTCACACACATGTCATGAAATATCATACACATGAATGCCATTCCATAGGAGCAATGTCTCCTCTATCAAAGGTTCCAAATAAATGTCCATGTCTCTAACTTTATGGTTTCCAGGCATAATAAAAGGTAATCAAATGTTTTTTTTGCACAAACATCCAAGCATGGATGTTATAATTTATTGGAAGAATGGGCCAAATTGTACAGTTTGTAGATTGGAAAGAGAATAGATTCACTCCATCCATATCTAAGCCAAGTCTTATACTTCATTACTTATGTATAATTTTTTCAGGCCATGTATTCTCTATGTGCTTCATTGCCTCAAAATCTGTAGGAATGTGCAATATGTCTTGTCCACTCCTATTTTTTTCATGTGAATACATATATTCCACTAAATATTTACAACAAAACAATTGTTGCAATCTTGAAATTACAAGCAAGTGGGGTAATACTTTGTGTGGGACATTTTCCCCTTTACATTAGAGTAGTAGTGATTTGTTTGCATTTTGTATGCATGAACTTTTCTTTATGTCATCCTTTAAACAATATGTAATATTTTGGACATGCATGATACACACTATAATCAACACCAGATTTAGTCAACAATTTTCTAGCATATTTACATGCACTAGGAAGTACATTGTCCAATGACAATATTTTATCCTTCAACACACTGATCTGAACTAACATTGACAACTAACTAACAATTAACAAAGTGACAAGATTTAAGAACTTGTAAATCACACTATACTATAGTACACATCACATTGTATACCTTAATAATGAATTAAATCTATTTCCTAACCATCCATATGTTTCTTTCAAATTATAAAGCTATAGAAAAGCAATTAACTTAAAGACGTTGTTTTATTGACCATTGTAAGAAGGGCTGTTTGTGTAGCTTGCATCAAATGATCTAGTTCAATGTCATGGTCCATAGTTCCTCCATCTACATCTTATTCATGTTGATCAACTACATGAATGTATTCCCTCTCAAAATCATCATGTAACATTTGGTTTGCAATGTGTGTATGAAGTACGATCTCATCTCCATTATTCATATTCACGTTGTCTACCCCATTTTGTTCATTTCTATCAATTCCACTTGAATTCTTAGTATCAGACACAATACTATTTAAATTAGGAAGTGGATGTTGTAAAGGATGTGCATTCAAAAACTCATTATACTCTTCCTAGGAAACATTTTTCCTATAATATGCTCTTCTATCTCTCTAAGAAGAAATGGTGCAATGAATTGGAACGAGTGCAACTACACATTTGGCATTCCTTATATTGTCCTAAAAACACACAATAATGACACTATCAACACTTTTATCATCATTATTGTAAAAATGGATACCATACAAATGAACATATACTGTATTTATAATTCTCAATACAATAGATAAAAATAAATTCAATGCAATAACTGATTTGAACAAGGTTCCATGAGAATGTTGCACATACTAATTAAAAAAAAAAAACATTTTAAAAGGAACATTTGAGTGTTTCAATATTCCATCAATACAAACTCTTAAAGTTGAAAGTTGTACAATATCATTAGGGTGCCTCTTCTTGTGACCTGCCATAACCTATAAGGGAAGATTGGTTGCTTGTCTTTCTTTTTGAATAGGTACAATCCTAGAAAAATTATTGTCCAATAACAACTCATCTTTGACAATCAAATTTTGAATTGCAACCCACAAACATATAATTTTTCAATCCTAGACATGAACCTTTCCTTATCATAAGTTGCCTCAACAAACATACAATTTGTGCTTCTACATTGCTTTTTTGAGTTGTTAATGAATCGTACAATGTTCCCACATATGCATGGATGACCATCCACTTATACACGATCCTTTAAGTTTCCCAATGAATTCAAGCACGTACTATAGTTAGACATAGAATATTTGTATGATGTCAATCTACCATAATCATTTCATCTATAATGAGGTCCACAAAAATGTATTAATGTAATCTTCCCTCAATGATGAGCGTACGCGTGACATGATATATACAATTAAGTTTTCTCTTTTGATTTTAAAAGGGGCAAACATGAAACTATAATCACCATATGATAAAATATATCCTATAGTAGGAAACACCCTAGATGCAACCAAAGCACCATATATGGATCTATTATATGATTCTTTATATAGTGCAATCAAGTTGCTTCAGATATCTACATCAACACCAACACTTTCCAAAGGTATAAGGTATTGGTTGATTGGTAAGAAGCTTGGATAATTTTTGTATTCTTATATATTTTTCCCTCCTAGTGATTCACCCACCATTTGCACTCTCGGAATCCAAGGAATATTTAGCAATCGAGAAATCTTTGGATGGTTTTCGTACATGGCATCTTTTTCTAGATGAGGCTTTGAGGAAGGGAGGAATCCACATGGGGTTTATAGGTCCTATGGGGTTTGTAATAATGGTAGGGGAGAAGTCCAAAAACCATAGGAAGAACATCATATTGGCAATGTTCCATTACAATACATCATATATGGTTCTTTTGTCATTTGCATTTGTAATAACCACACACCATTGATGATCCATAGTAAAGTTGCAAAGGATCATCTCCATTTACCTTTGAATTCAATGTTGATCTACTAGAAGATGGAATATCTTAGTTCTCTAGATTTTTTTTTATCTTGGGGCACATTAGATCTTTATGGGGGCCCGATGCACATGTTTCTTATGGTGCAAACCCTACGACATTTGATTCCAATCCAAGGATAAATTGTATTGAGATCAGAAGTTGGGGAATTGTCACTAGTTTCCTGCAAATAATATACATATACACATAGATATTAATCAAATTATTAGTCATCGTGAAAAAAATTATCATAATTTCATATACTACATTCCTTAATTTATGAATTTACATGCATTCCTTCTTACACGTGGCATTGAAGTACTAGGAGAGATGGTCGTAGCTAGATTTTGAATCCATAGATAATAAGTGTAATAAGCATGATAATTTAAATATTCATATGTCACAATGGACCAATTATTATAATCCAATGAATATAATTATAAATTTGCAACTTTAATAGAGTACAAACTAGTAGGCCCCTTTGAGCTCATACTAGAGGAGGATATACTTGATGTTGAACCATAACTCATACATCTACACTTATCAAGAAACAATATAAAGGAAATATTTATGATTGGAAATCAAAAGTATTATAATAAAAATATGATGTTGTAACAGACTAAACTATGCCTTCATTATAATTTCTTCTATATATATTTGTTGTTTTCTCAATTGTTTATTTGCTTGTATTTGCACCAAGATAAAGGATAGATTAAAGATTAGTACAATCACTTCTAAGAATTTATCATTTATGTCATTTCCTTTCAAGCACTTTTCATGTTTACAATATCTCCTCACTCTTTACACACAAAAGTTTAAAAATATGTTAGATTAGATTGAGAAATTGGAGTTAGGCATCTAAATAACACTTCAAGATTGAAAAAGCTTGAAACATAGGAGTTGTCATAAGGAGCTTGGAAGTCCTTTTCGATGAGTGTGCTTTGCTAGTAAAAGGGATGTGCCATTATTTTGGTGTTAATGCTTAGGCTGGGTTGATGGATTTTTGTGTCTCCCAACTTGTTCAAACTCATGTGTTGCCTAATCTATGAGGTTGGTAACCCTTTGTCCATGACTTGCAAATAGGCATCTTAGTGGCCAATCATAAGGTTACCACATTGGGTGGATTTCTCATGGAATTGCAAGGGAACTTGAAATAGATAGTGAGATCTTGTTTGGATTTCATCACCTTTGGCATCACTTATTGTAATTGCTTGTTCATGAGGTCCTTCACTTGGCTTGCCCCACCGATGGATTTGATCACTATTGATGGAGGGTCATTGGAAGTCCCCATTCAATTTTCATGGACTGCTAGTGCTCTATTAGCATGTCTTAGGGTTGTGCCTTTGTTTTTTGTTTGTACTTAAATATAATAATGAAGTAATTAACAAGTGACCCCTAACCCAATATACCGCCAATGAATAACTATGGATAATAATGCTCTTAGTATATCACTTCAACTTCAAAATATTGTAATTTGTTTTCTCACTTGGATTTGATTCAATTTGAGGCCAAAACTTTGTCGCATGCCCAGTCATGACAAGGGTTCTACTTATTCCTTAATCACAAACATTTAGATATGTCATCTGCATGAATTTCATGCAAATCCAAGTAATGTTTTTTCAATGCCTATGGCTATCCACATTATTGAGTAGTTGATGGAACATGTATATTGATTCATTAAATGTAATATCTCCCATTTTTGAATTATATACATTGATTGATACCTTTAATAACTACAATAAATCTATCTTAACTACCATAACATCTAATCCTTAACACCTACAAGCCCTGACCTGGAAATGTTCCTAAACCCTTATAACCCTAATTCATTAGCATTGTAAAGCCTCACCCATACAATAACCCCTTTTTATTATTCAATTAATTAGTTTTCAATATTGTTGTGAGATTGTATAAACAATGGAGGGCTCATTAAGTTATCCATCTTCATCTGATTTAGAGACTAGCTTGGTAATTTCATCTAGCAATAACTTGAATTTCATAAATGTCTTTCCGCAAAAAGACAACATATTTTTATTATAATAGTTTTGATGTCCACTCATAAATATTTATTTCCTATTATTTCTTATCTAGAGGAGACGTACGAGTTCTAGTTCAACATAAAGTAGATCCTCCTCTAATACAACATCAAATCGATATATGAATTCATTCTATGTTCAATATATAAGTTCGTAATTATATTAGCTAGTTTATGATATTTGGTTAAATATTGTTGGGTTGTTATATTATTTGCAGTGAAAGTCGAGGTGGATCAACTGACAGTCAAAGTTGAAGGTCGAGACTAGCCGACCAGGTAAAGTCGAAGTCCAAGGTTGAGGTGGTTCGACATGGTAAAGGCATCGACAACAAGTCAAAGAGGTCAACCAACAAGAGGTCGATATGCAGGCGTGTGGTGATCGATTGAAGGTTGAATGAAGGTCGATTGGTAATTGATGGTAATCTGACTTGGTAGTCCACTGTAACAAAATCCCAAGATTCGCGGGATTTGTAGTCGATGATCTGCATGGATCTGTAACTTTTTTGGGGCAACTTTTCTTTAGGGTTTTTCCTGTTGTAAAGCCTTTAAAGAAGGCATGTTGTAAGGTCGTAAAGGCTAATCAATGAAGCTTGCATCTTTAGATGATGAATGGCTAATCACCAAGAGTCTGTAATTTAGAGGTTGTTGGTCATGTATATGTAAGTTGAATTGGCTACAGGGTTGTTCTTGTGTAAGCAAGAGGGTATGATGTTGATTGTGTCTTAAGTGTGGACCAAGGTTAGACATGTAACCTTTTCTTCTGAACGAATAAGACAACAAGGAACAAAACACTCAAGGAATGTTGGTTTTCCCGGTTTGGATTTCCAAGGTAAAATCTCTGTGTACTATGTGCTTGTCGTGTCATTTACTTTCTTTATTAAATCTTTCTTCCTCTCTTCTACTAGGTTTAGTGTGGAAGTGTGTCTCATTTCCTAACATGTGGTATCAGAGTTTGGCTTAACAACTTTGGCTTTGATCCGGATTATTTTCGGCACGAAATGAGAGCGGAGATATAATAAAGAAATGCACAGAGATATTGCATATATTCAATAATATAACAGCAACGTATCAGAGATGCAACCATAAACACAGATATACAGTAATACACGATTTCTATTAATCAAAGAAATGTAGAGACTGTAAAAATACAGAGTGAAAGACTCGCTAGAATGGTGGTAGCTTATCTCTGAGAAGAGATGTGACGGCTACTCGCATTCGCAAGAAGATGGTTACAATGAGGCTCTGGAGGCCTTTTTTACAATAATCGGGAATGCCAAAAGTCCTATACGTCCAAAAACCTAACCTAGGAGATGAAGCGCCAAAAGTCATGTGGGCCCCGTTTGGGTAAGTTGGTGCATCAACTTCCCAGGGTCNTAACTTTTGCATACGATCTCCGTTTTAGGCGTGTGATAGCTCGTTGGAAAGGTATCATCGAGGAGATTCATTTTGGGGGCTCAATCATGCCTTAGGCAATCATTGAGAACCTCGATCTCGAAAAAACTTCATGTAGGCCCTCAAAATGGCCCCGGAAGTGAAAACCTGCTAAAAATAATAAATTGCCAAAATGGCCAGAAAACTGTTTTGAGCCATTTGGAAAAGGTGGGTGGCCCCTGATATCCACATGTATCAATACTCCCTCCTTAGGAAGCAATGGTCTCCATTGTGTTGAGTTCCCGAGGGAGAGGGAAAAGCATTTGTTGAATCTACATCCTGGTGAGCTGCTTGTCTTGCTGGAGAAGTCACGCTGCTTAGTTTGTGGAAATCTGTCATGAACCTGTGTCTGGAAGGTTTGGACCTTTTTAACCAGTCTGGCTATTTTAGATGACTGTGTGCAGAAGGAATCTTCGTGCTTTGCTGCAACCTTGTCGACCTGCTTCTGTTGGATAGAAGGTGCTTTGG
>ML778290.1:455877-469015 GCA_009831015.1 Picea engelmannii
GCTATCATTGAGAACCTCGATCTCGAAAAAACTTCATTTAGGCCCTCAAAATGGCCCCGGAAGTGAAAACCTGCTAAAAATAGTAAATTGCCAAAATGGCCAGAAAACTGTTTTGAGCCATTTGGAAAAGGTGGGTGGCCCCTAATATCCACCTGGATCAGGATTTGAGCTAAAACCTAGGTACAGTAAGAGTCGTAAGTTAGAAATCTTTAAATATTGTGCTAAAGATTGTGTTAAAGAATGGCGAGCAACTTGAGAATAGAGATCAAAAAATTCAATGGCCAAAAGTTTGAGCTTTGGAAGCTTGAAATTGAATATCTCCTTGTAGATCGAGAACAATGGACAATAGTCTGTCCAGGTACCATGCTGGCAGGAATGTCGACGAAAGAATGGGATAAAATCGAGAGAATAACAAGGATTACAATTCGACTTTGTCTTGCAGATTCGATGTTGCTAAATGTCTCAGGTAAAGATTCGAGCAAGAAAATGTGGGACAAGTTGGGAAGCTTGTACCAGTCGAATTCCATGGTAAACAAATTGTCTCTTAGAAATAAATTGTATCTTCTGAGAATGAGTTATGGCAGTTCGGTGACCAAGCATTTAAATGTGTTTAATTCCATTATAAGTCAGTTATCTTCTGTGGATATTAAAATCACTAAGGAGGAGAAATGTATAAGCCTATTATGTTCTTTGCCAAACTCCTAGAATAACTTAGTCGTGGCTATAGGGAGTAATTCAACCACATTAGTGCTAGAAGATGTGGTTGCATCTCTACTGTCAGAAGAAATGAGAAGGAAGAACATGGAAGGATTGACCAAAGATGATTTAGTGGTGAGAGGTCGACCGATTGACAGAGATAAACACGAATTCTCCAGTAGAAATTCTAAGTCGAAGGGTAGATCTAAATCCCCGGTTCAGTCAAAAAGAAGATGTTGAAAATGCGGTAAAGTTGGGCATTACAAAAAGGACTGCAAGTCGAAGGCGAAGAAAGTCAGTACATGATCCGATGAGAAGCAGTCGACTAAGAGAAAGACGACTCCAGATAAGGGAGGCGATGTGTAGTTGGCGTCGACCAATACATAGTCGGATCTTGGTTGATCGGCTTAGGAGCATCCTATCATATGACACCACATAGAGAATAGTTATGTGAATATGAATGATATGAAGGAGGAGATGTGTTCTTGGGGGATGAATCGACAACCAAAATTGTTGGACAAGGAAGAGTTCGATTGAGACTGCAGGATGGGAGGAGTAGAACCCTTTGAGGTGTGCTACACATTCCATGTTTGGCAAGAAACTTGATATATGTCAGTAAGATGAGTGATGCTAGTGTGCACACTCTATTTCAGAAGGATTTGTGCAAGATGGTCAGAGGTGAGATGGTCTTGATGAAAGGAGTTTGGATTGTAACCCTATACAAGTTTCTAGGGAGTGTTGACTTGATTGGATGCAACAAAATCATTGATCCTGAAGTCGAATTGAATTCAACTTGACTCAACTCGACTCAAGTTGAGTTGATTCAAACCGAATCGACAAGTCATCACAGAGTCGACCTGACCATGCTATGGAACAAGAGGATGGGACACATTAGAGAAAAATGACTTTGATCTATGCATAATAAAGGTATGATCAAAGACTTTCCTGAATGTAATTTAGAATTTGACTTTTGTGAACATTGTATATATGGAAAACAAAGTCGAGTGAGGTTCCTATCTGGAGTGAAAAGGACAAATGGGATTCTAGAGCTAGTTCATAGTGATGTGTTTGGCCCTGTTACAGTTCCTTCACTTGGTGGATCCATATATTATGTCTTCTTCATAGATGATTTTTCCAGGAAGACATGGATATATTTCTTGAGGAAGAAATCATAGGTTTTCGAGAAATTCAAAGAGTTCAAATCTCTTGTAGAAAACCAGAAAGATAATAAGATTAAGGAGCTGAGAACTGACAATGGTGGTGAATTCTAGGGAAAATAATTTGATCAATTCTGTAAACAGTGTGGCATAGCACACCAAAATACCACACCATATACTCCACAACAAAATGGAGTTTCTGAGAGAATGAACATAACGTTGATGGAGAAGGAAAGGAGCATGCTCATTGGTGTTGGGCTCGCACAAGAATTATGGGCGGAGGCAGTAGACACTACAAAATATCTAGTGAATATGTCTCCTTTGTCAGCAACAGTCGACACGACTCCAAATGAGGTATGGTCGGGTAAGAATCCTTCAGTTTCACATCTCAAAGTATTTGGTTGTGATGCATTTGTGCATGTTCCCAAGGAAAAGAGGAGCAAGCTGGAAAGGAAGGCAGACAAATGTATTTTCATTGGATACAAAGAAGGAATGAAAGGATATAAGCTATGGGATCCTACATCAAGGAAAACAATGTACAATCGACATGTGGTCTTTAGAGAAGTCATAAGTAAGTCTAAGCCTGAGGAAATTGTTCAGACCAAGAATAATCCTGAGACGGTGCGGTTTGAATTGAGGAATGAAGAATATGATTCAGATGAGTCGATTGAATCAGAGGAAGAGGTTGAACAACCAAATTTGGTTGTAAGGAGGTAAAAAAGAGTAAGAAAACCAGTCGAAAGGTATAGTCCACCTGAATTTCGTTCCATGTTCGTGTTAACTGCCTTTGACGATGAGCCCAAGTCAGTCGGGGAGGTAGTCAACTCAACAGAGGGAAAAATCTGGAAGGACGCCATGGTCGAAGAGATGGATTCCTTGCACAAGAATGAGATATGGGACTTAGTGAAGTTTCCTAGTGGAAGAAATCTTGTCGGTAGCAAATGGGTATTCAAGAAGAAGATGAATGCAATAGATCAAGTCGAGAAATTCAAAGCTCAACTGGTAGCGAAAGGATATTCCCAAGTTGAAGGAGTCGACTTCGGTGAGATTTTTTCCCCTGCTGCAAAATTAACTTCCATTAGAGTACTAATGTTTATGGCTGCATCATTTGATCTGGAAATAGAACAGATGGATGTGAAGACAATGTTCCTACATGGGGACCTGGAAGAGGAAATCTACATGAAAGAACCTGAAGGATTTGTAATAAAGGGAAAGAAATATTTGGTGTGTAAACTGAAAATATCCCTTTATGGTCTAAAGTAATCACCAAGGATGTGGTACCAAAAGTTCGACACATACATCCTTATTTTGGGATTTGTGAGAAACAAAGGTGATCACTGCATATATTCCAAAGAAGAAGGTGGGAATTTCATATATGTAGCTTTGTATGTCGATGACATGTTGTTGATTAGAAACAACATGGATGCAATAAAGGAGGTAAAGAAGCAATTATCCTCCAAGTTTGATATGAAGGATCTTGGTGCAAATAATTTCATTATGGGAATGGAGATTAAGAGAGATCGAGCAACTAGAAATCTCTGGTTGTACTGGATGAAGTATATTAAAACAATTTTGAAACGTTTCAACATGTAGGATTGCAAACTGGTGAAGGTGCCAATTTCTATGGGAGTAAGGCTAATTGTTTAACAATGTCCAGTGGCACATGAAGAAATAGAGGACATTGCACGTGTTCCCTATGCTAGTGTTGTTGGTAGTCTAATGTATGTGATGGGCTGCACTCGATCAAATATTGCCCATGCGGTGGGAGTATTGAGAAGATAAATGTCGACACCTGGGAAGGAGCATTGGACAACTCTCAAGAGAGTATTCAGGTATTTGTGTGGCACAGAAGGCTATGTTATATTCTACCAAGGAAAACCTGGACGTGACAGTGAATTAAATGTACATGGCTTTGTCGACGCCGACTGGGTTGGAGATGTGGATTGACGAAGGTCGACCAGTGGATATGTCTTCAAGATGTTCGGTGGAGCAATCAATTGGATGAGTAAGCGACAGGCGGTTGTAGCCTTGTCAACAACAAAAGATGAATACATGGAAACCACTCATGGAAGTAAAGAAGTAGTATGGATACAAAGGTTGTGTTCAAGAATTGGGTTTGACTAGAGAGCTATGAAGATAATTTGTGATAGTCAAAGCACGATATTTCTAGCAAATAACCCAAATTATCATTCAAAGACTACACACATTGATGTACAATACCATTTCATGAGATACATGGTGGAAAGCAACAAGGTGTTGCTGGAGAAAGTAGACACATTGGAAAACATAACATACTCGTTGACCAAGTATGTGAGTGTTGTGAAGTTCTCTTGGTGTAGAGAGGCAATGGGCATTGTTTCCCTGGGTTTGTGAATGAAATTTCAAAGGTCTCTCAGTTTCAACAAAGAAGACAACAAGTGGGAGAATGTTGGGTTGTTATATTCTTTGTAGTGAAAGTCGAGGTGGATCGACTAACAATCGAAGGTCAAGGTTATTCGAACATGTAAAGTTGAAGTCGAAGTTCGAGGTGGTTCACCATGGTAAAGGCATTGACATGAAGTCAAAGAGGTCAACCAATAAGAGGTCGATAAGCGAGCATGTGGCAACCAAATGAAGGATGACTGGTAGTTGATGGTAATCCGACTTGGTAGTCAACTGTAATAGAATCTCGAGATTCGTGAGATTTATAGCCAATGATCTGCATGGATTTGTAATCATTTTTGGGCACCTTTTTCTTTAGGGTTTTTCCTGCTGTAAATCCTATAAAGAAGCCGTGTTGTAATGCCATAAAAGCTAATCAATGAATCTTGAATCTTTAGATGATGAATGGATAACCGCTAAGATCCTGTAATTTAGAGGTTGTTGGTCATGTGGATGTAAGCCGAATTGGCTACGAGGTTGTTCTTGTGTAAGCAATAGGGTATGATGACAATTGTGTCTTAGGTGTGGACCAATGTTAGACATGTAACCTTTTATTTTGAATGAATAAGACAACAAGGAGTAGAACACTCAAGGAATGTTGGTTTTCCCGGTTTGGGCTTCAAAGGTAAAATCTTTGTGTACTATGTGCTTGGTGTGTCATTTACTTTCTTGATTAAATATTTCTTCCTCGCTTCTGTTAGGTTTAGTGTGGAAGTGTGTCTCATTTCCTAACAAATATGACATGAGTATTTAAATTATCATGCTTCTTACGTTTATTATCTATAAACTCGAAAGATGGCTCCAACAATCTCTCTTGGTCCTTTAATGTCGTGTTATAAGGAATGTAGTTTATGAATTTATGATAAGTTTTTTTCATGTGACTAGTAATGTGATTAACATCTTTATGTATACGTATATGATTTGAAGGAAACTAGTGAAAGTTCCCCAAATTTTGATCCGGGTACAATTTGTCCTCATATTGGAATCAAACATTGAAGGGTTTGCACTATAAGATGTATGTACAATAAACCCCAATCGAGACCTAATGTGCCCCAAGATAAATTTTTTTTACAAATTATGATATGTCATCTTCTAGTAGAGCAATGAATTTAGAGGTAAATGAAGATGATCCTTTGTAATATTATTATGAAGCATCAATGATGCGTAGTTGTTCCAATTGCAAAGGAATAGAGAATCGTAGATGGTGTATTCTAATGGAACATTACCGACATGGTAGGCTACCTCTAATTATTGGACTTGTAGAAATTTTGAAAAAATTCACAATTTAGAAATTTCACCTCTTTGACTATAGGTTCCCATATCTTTGCCCTGTGAATTTAAGCCTTATGGATGTTATGAAATACAACATAAAACAACAATGGAAAAGATACAACATTTCACTCTCTAACAACCCAATCTTATAAGTAATCCAAGGAGAAAGGATACCAAAGTGTCTTGATAAGTTTCAACCCTCCTAGGGCAACTTTTCACGCATAAACTAGATATGAATTTTCGTTTTACAACAAATATAACAACATCAAAGCAACCCTTAAATTCTTCAATGATGATGTCAAACCACTCAACAAATTTTTCCTTTACTTATGTCAAATAAACAAGACATATATAGCTATCATTAGCAATACATGAAGAACATAGATGGTTGAAAGTCAAATCTGGAAACTACACAAGTGTTGGACAACTAAAAACTTCATTAATAGCACAAGTTGGAGTTATTGTACATATCTTAACCTTCTCTCAAGGCTAGTAAAATCCACTAGTTCTCCAAATCCCTAGCTAAGGAAAAACAAGAAAACCCCCAGGTCAACCAAGGAGCTCCAACATGTAATAATCACTCAAACAAGTCCTCCAAGGCAACATTTCCTCTTCTCTTCTTCTTCTTTTCCAAACATATGCTAGGGTTTTTATCGCAAAATCGTAATCTCAAATTTCCAAGGGATAAACCCTAACCCTAGACTTCAATATGCTCCATAGAGATCATGTCACCCTAGTGACTCTAGGAGATATAGAGAAAGAGAGATCAAGTATAAATGAAGATACAAGAGAGAGAAGGTGATTAGTGCTCTCCTCTCCTAGGTCACATCTATACACAACAATGAAATAAGAATGAACACAATGTTATATGATGATCATCTCCAACATCTTATTTTTCACAAGAGTAAACCCTAGTCACAAGAGTGATCTCCAACAAAGACATCCTCTATAGATTTCATAATTCCTCCTAGGGTTTCCTCGTGAACCCTAGAAACTTCCTCCAAGAAGATACGTACAGAGAAAGTAGTGTGACAAGGATGAATGAGGGATATCTCCTTCCTCTATATATATGAGAGGTAATGGAGGCCAACAATAAAATGCGGGCTCAAGCCCTTACAAGAAACCTACAATAAACTTGTATAGGTCAACACAAGTGAAGTGCTCCACTCCAAGGATACACATGTTATGCTCCAAGGTGATGCCATACACAATATGAGCTCCAAGATGGTGTAGGTACTCAAGGTGTGTCCATACCTTTACATCCCAATCCTACACAAACTCCATCACTCCTCCTAAGCCATGTAATCCACTCGGTGAACTACCCCTGCAAGAACATTGTCATAGCCCAGGCATCCCCGAGCCAACTCTAAGCCTCCAACTAGGAATCTAAGTTGGCCCATGCCATCTAGGGTTTGATTCCCTCATCCAATATGCACAACACTTCTCCTTCTAAGTAGGCCATTCTCCAAGCAAGTGAAACTTTCCATGTGGTCACACTAAAGGGTGTCCACCAAACATGCAAGAGAACTCCAATGCCTTAGGGAAGAATGCCAAGAAAGCACTGACCTGGGGTCAATCAATCACTAACCACATTGCATCCACTATGGAAATCCATCATGGATCATATCCCATGTGCCAATACATCTCAAAACATTTGGGGGTTGAACATACACCATGTACCCAAAATCTCATGAAACACCCTCGAACATGGTGTAAACACTTTCAAAGTAACCTAAAAAATAATAGAGATTTTTCCCCCTATCATTGTTTCAAACCCCATAAGTTCTATAGAGTGCACACAAATTCTTTCCTTCCTCAAAATCTCATATAGGAAAAGATGCATTATAATTTAACCATAGAAAGATTCCTTAGATTCCTTGGAGTCATCATACTTTGAAAGTGCAAATGGTGGTCGAGTCACCAGGTGGGAAAAATATCTAAGAGTAGATCAATTATCCAATCCTCTTACAAATCAACTTATACCTTTGGAAGGTGTTGGTGTCGATGGATATATTCCAAGCAAAACCAATTCCACTATATTAAGAGTCATACAAAAGATCCACACATGGTGCTTGGCCTGCATCCAGGGTGTTTCCCACCATTGGTTATATTTTCTCATATTATGACTAGAGCTTCATGTTTTCCCCTTCTAAATCAAAGGATAAAACGTATTCCTATACATCACATCACATGTGCACATTCCTCGCAAATGGAGAGGTTAAATTAATACCTTTTTGTGGACCTCGTTATAGATGAAATGATTATTTCAAATTAACATCATAGAAATATTATCTATTTGACTTTAGTATGTGCTTGAATTCATTGATAAAATTAAAGGAGTTAATATACATGGATGGTCATCCATGCATACATGGAAACATAATTGCAGGATTCATTAACACCTCGAAAAATCAATGCGGAAGTGCAAATTGTATATTTGTTAAGGCAATTAATGACAAGGAAAGGTTTAAGCCCAAGATTGCAAAATTATATGTTTGTGTGGCCACAATTCAAAATTTGTTTGTTCAATATGAGCTATTGGTGGACTATAATTTTTCTAGGCCTATACTTACTCCCTACAAAGACAAGTAGTTGATCTTCCCTTAGTGGTCCCAATGGGATGCAAAAAGGCGACAACAAAAATATATTCTATAAATTCCCAACTTTAATAGTTTGTATTGATGAAATATTGAAAGACTAAAAAAATCCTTCTAAAATGTTTATTTTTATAATTATTATGTGTAGCATTCTCATGGAGCTGTTGGGTATGTGTTATATTATTTGCACGACTAGATCTAGTGTTGGCTACGTTGCTCCGGGTGCGTGGAGGTTCAGAGGCAGTGCCCCCGAGAATTATTTTTTTCCTTGGGATATGTGTCATATTTTTGCCTTGTTTTTCGTGTCCATTGTTGGGTGGGTTTTCGGCACATGGTTTTTGCAGATGGTTTTCTATTTCCGGTTAAAGAATTAGGGTTGTTAACTAATCCATGTCATTGGGTTAGGGTTTTGGATGTCGTTGGCTCCTATATGTATATTGTATTGTAAATAATGTATCATAGTGAATGAATATAGAATATGTTGGTTTTCCTAGTTTGGGTTTCCAGGGGAAAAATATTTGTGTAATGTTTGTGTTTGCCATTGTATCTTTTCTATTCTTTTACTGAAAATCTGTTTGCAGTAAATAATTGTACAAGGTTAAAATCTACAGGAGCTTTTCTCAATTAGTTATTGCTATGAATTTACTTTTATCTATTATAATGGGAATTATAAATACAAATTGATGTGTGTTCATATGGTATCCCTTTCTACAATGACAATGATAGAAGTGACGATAGTATCCATAATGTGTATGTTTGCGATGATATAGGGAATAACGAACGTGTTACTGCACCTCTTCCACTTCATTGCGTTATTGCTTCTTGGGGAGAGTGAAGGGCATATAGACAAATTGTTTCCATGAAGAGTATGACGAGTTTTTGAATGACCTCCTTTACAACATCCACTTCCTAATTTAAATAATGTTGTGCCCAACATTAAGAGCTCAAGTGACACTAATATAAATGAACAACATGAGGCAGACAATGTGAATATGAATAATGGAGATGAGTTCATACATCGTACACACATTCCAAGCCAAATGTTACACGATGCCTTTGAGAGAGAATACATTCATATTGTAGTTGACAAAAATGAAGAAGATATGGATGGAGGCACTACAGACCAACACTTTGAACCGAAGAATTTTATGCATCTTGCACAAACACCCCTTTTTTATAGTAGTTGATAAAGTAAAGCGCTCTAAGTTGACTAGTTTTCCAATGCTTTATAATTTGAAAGCAATATGTAGATGGTCAGATAATAAATTTACATCCTTGTTAAGGTATAAAATGTGATGTGTACTATAGTATAGTGTGCTTTATGACTTCTTGAATCTTTTTAGTTTCTTAATTGCTAATTAGTAGATAATGTTAGTTTGGATTAGTTTGTTGAAGGATAAATTGTTGCCTTGGATAATGTACTTCCTAGTACATGTAAAAGTGTTAGACAATTATTGATTGTTTTGGGTGTTGATTACATAGTATATCATGCATGTCCATAAGATTGTAATTTGTATAAAGGATGACATAAATATAAACTTGTGTGTTCAAAATGCAAAACAAGTTGCTATCGCTTTGATGTAAAGGGAAAAAATGTCCCATAAAAAGTATTACATCACTTACCCATAATTCCAAGATTGCAATGCATGTTTCATTGTAATTCTTTAGTTGAATATATGGATTGACATGCAAAAAAATAGGAGTGGACAAAATATGTTGCACATTCCTATAGATTTTAAGACAATGAAGCACATAGAAAATACATGGCTTGAAAAAATCATATGTGAGTGATGAAGTATAAGACTCAACTTAGCGATGGACATAACTAGTCCATTCTCTTTCCAGTGTACAAAGGATACAATTTGGCCCATTCTTCTAATAAATCAAAATATCCTTCCTTGGATGGTTGTGCAGAAAGAGCATTTGGTGTTGTCTCTTATTGTGCTTGGAAAGCATCAAGTTAGAGACATGGACATTTTTTTGGAACCATTGATAAGAGAGTTATTGCTCCTATGGAATGACATTCAAATGTATGATATTTCATGACCTATACCTGAAAGGTCATTTATGATATACAGTGTGATTTTTTAGACAATCCATGACTTTCTAGGGCGTGAAGTATGCTTAGGTATAACCTTTATTTTGGAATAGATTAAATCATTTTACTAATTAAAAGTCGTTGAGGTTCATCAACAATTGATGCATCATGTATATTTTTCTTACTTTTGTGGTTCAAGGCCAAGGACAAAAATATTATTCACTTGTTCATGGTGTGGCAAGGAAATTTGTTCAAGGTATTCTAAAAATTTGCATAAGTGTTTTTATGAAGGACACAAGTCCTTTTTTCAACCAAACCATCATTTCTATCAAAGAAAGAGAACTTTTAATAAATGGGTTGAGGTAAGCTCCCTCCTCATAGCATAATGCTAACAAATTGGTCAAAGAATATTGAATCTTGTGTTGAATTGGTCTAGGAGGATATGTTCAATAGAGACCTATAATGATATTGGTGACAATATTGATGATTCCTCCTAATTGCATGCCAAAAGGCGTGAACAAGGCTTCTAGATTCTATAATCTCTCGTATTGGAAATAACTTAAATTGGCACATTTATTGGATCCAATGCACAGGTTCAAGAATGTGGTAGATTCTCCTTGGAAACATATTTCTTCCATTGAGAAAGATGCAAATGCATCTACAAGTGATTTGGTTATGTCAAAGACAAAGAAATATCTACGAGTAAAAGAAACAACGAATGTAGATGGCCAAAAAATTTATCCCGCAACACCATGGATATTGCGTAAGGATGACTTAGAGCTTGTGAAGAAGGTGGTTCATACAAGTAGAATTTGTACAATTAGAACATCAACATGATATAGTTGTTTATTGAGAAAAGCATTCACCCTTGAAGGTTAGTTGGTGGGTCTTGAGACACAAGATCACCATAGTTTGTAAAAGGTAGATATTACTAATGTGGTTATGATATAAATCAGCCCAGAACCCTAATTTAACCCTTGTAACATTACAATCATATTCTAATTGATTTAAGGATGCACACATTCAACATAGCTATCCAATAGCTATATGTGGATGTAGTAGTCTCACACAAGATTCGTGTCTTTCCATTAGACAATTATTTGCATTTGTAAGATTATTTCTTGTATTTTTTTTTTATATCATATTCAATGAATATATACTTCAAAATAACAAGTAGTGCTATGACAACTTTTATGAAATTACTAAATAGTAATTGGATCATCTTGAATTTAGGTGGATCACATCCAAAGAGATACATGTCACGAGCATCCCTAGATGGAACAATGAAACAATAGAAATTGTTTGTATTTTTTAGAAAGAGTTCCATACTAGTTTTATGTCCGATACTCAGGTCCATCTTTTGGTACATTTGGTCAAAGACATTCAATTAGCTAACATGGTGAGTTGTAGATAAATGATCTTCCTAAAGAGGTACATGAAAACACTTAAGGGGTTTGTAAGCAACAATCACTTCTTGAAGTGTGCATGGCAAACAGGTACATTTCTAATGAATCTTTCTTTTTTATATCCAAGTTCCCAAAACAAATGCATATAAATGCTCCACTCATGTGGGATGGCATGATGAATATTGATTATAAGGGGAGAAACTTGAATCAAATAGAGAAACACGAGTTCTAAGAGGTAATATACTTATTTTGCATATACGTGGTTATAATTGTGTTATTTAAGGAATAATTATTTTCCTTGTAAACAATGAATAATATCAAGTGTTCACTAACATTATAGATGGGGATGAATGGGATAAAATGAATAAATTCATTTTGTTCGATATGGAGGCTACTATGGAACGAATGACAATGTACGATGAGATGCATAAAAAATGATGGGAAGACATATAATAATTTAGAAGGTTAAACCCTCGTATTCCACTCCCTAAAGAATTACATCATCAATATACCATGTAGAGTGCACAAACACATGGGTGTAGGAGCAGATTCACAAATTGGGACTATTCAAAAAGGAAAGTGAACTAGATGCATTAAACATAGGAATTGTATGTGAGGGGTAGTACGTGATGGATTGATAATGAGATTTACTACATAAATTTCAATTAAACATATTAATGTATTGTTAGAAGTTTAAGAATTATTATTGATTTTAATATGCAAATTTGTTTATGCAAGAAAGTACGAACCTATCCCACAATGTGAGCATATGGTCATCATTTTAGACTAGAGAGTGCGGATCATAGGAAACAACCATGTGAATATGGAGTGCTTATTACATTTGATCAAATAAGTCATGATAATTCAAGGGATACAAATCCAATAGAGGGATAACTTGATTATGTTGGCACCATTTAAGAGACAATTGAGTTGGACTATAGGTCTTTTCAAAGTGTGTTTTTTAAATGTAAATGGCTTGGTCTTTTTTGATAGAAGGAGATCTATTAGGCATTACCTAAACAATGAATTATATTTTATTAACATACACAAAGAATTGTCCACATCTCAAGCCAAACCATTTGTGCTTCTAGAACACTATGAACAACTTTTCTTCCATCTTGATGTCTTTGATGAAAATCAGTGGTATGTTATTCCATGCATACCCGAAAGACAAAAGAGGATTTGAAAATTTACCTGTTGCAATTGTTGCACCAGAACAAGAAGATGATGGTGTAAATGTAAGTAGCGATCAAGTAGAACTAGGAAAGTAGTGATGTCAAGTATATATATATATATATATATATATATATATATAGATAGATGAATCAAAGTTGTTAATTCATAAGTTACATTTTAATGAATAGAAATCACCCCATGTTTGTGTAAGTTTTAAACCTGCGAAGTAAAAAAATGCATATAGATTCTTAAGCAATACAGAAATTAATCAATGGCTCATACACATAGTACACAGAGATTTTTACCGGAAACCCTCAACCGGGAAAACCTTTCTTATTTTCATTATATCGAATTTCACCATTCGCCATACAATAT
>ML778290.1:505266-570313 GCA_009831015.1 Picea engelmannii
TTTCCTAGGATATTTCTTTCTAAACCAACAATCTTTAGCAAAATGACCCAACTTATTACAACTAAAGAATTTAATCTTAGATGTATCAATATTCTTTCCTTTGAATGTACCTTTGGTGTTTGGCTTCCACTGAGAGCCTTTCTGGAAAGTGCCTTTCTTCTTTCCCTTGAATCTT
The DNA here is from genome assembly GCA_009831015.1 of Picea engelmannii. Classification (NCBI taxonomy): domain Eukaryota; kingdom Viridiplantae; phylum Streptophyta; class Pinopsida; order Pinales; family Pinaceae; genus Picea; species Picea engelmannii. The sequence goes on from ML778290.1 coordinate 505,442, forward strand.
GACGTTAAAGCTGAGTGCTCTTCTTTCGTTGGCTCCCTCCTGGTAGCTGTGCGACTCTCCTTTTGGAGGCAATCATGCCATAACCTCTCAAATGTGGGCTGGATCTCTCTCCCACTTACACTGGATAAGAAGGTCTCCCATGAAGAAGGAAGACCGTAAAAAATGGCCTGCACTAAATCATCATCGTCCACTGTCACCCCTGTGACCAAAAGCTGATCTTTGATTTGAGCTATCCTGGAACAGAAAGATGCCATTGATTCACCTTTCTCCATCTTCAAATACTTAAGCTTGTGCTTAAGTGTCCTCTTCTGACTTGGAGCCTGTTTCTCATATAGATTCACCAAGGTATCCATACAGTCCTTGGCAGTCATCAACGAAGTCATTGCAGGCATTATACCATCTTTGACTGAGTCAAAGATGATTCGCTTGGCCTTTGCTTGACTCTTCCTGAAAGCCGTTCTTCCTGCATTATTCGTTGGTTCCTCCACCATTGTAGTCACATACTGCTCAAGATTATGCTCTTGCAAAATATTTGTTATACGAAGCTTCCACACATTAAAGTTGGTAGCTCCTTCGAGCCTATCCTTGGCCCTGACTGAAATGGCGGATGCCATGGTCCTCACACTGGAAACTTAATCAAGCTAGCTTGGATTTGTGCATACTTGTTGCTGCACTTCAACACGTTTAACACACCCTAAGCTCTGATACCATGTTAAATTATGAGCTTGATTTCTTATGCGGATTAATTCTTTTATTTTCTTCAATACTTTGATTCCAGCTTAATACACTTCAACAATTTCAAATCATAATCGAATAGCAATAATTATGTAGATAAGTAAACATGCATATCAACAACACATATACCTTGGAGAAACCTTGTACAGGGAGAAAAACCCTAGCAAACAATATTCCTTTATTGCATTAATAATGTAAGATCTCTTACAAATATCCACCATGAATGTACTTCTTTCAAAGAGCTTGCCAAGATGACTCTGACTTGACAAAGACTTGTAAGACCTTGTTGAAATACACCTTTGATATGCTGCCTCTTTATCACTGATGTGCTCCTCTATTACTTCATCCTCAACCTGCATATGAAAACTCTGTTTCAAAACTGTGTTGCAGAACTGTATTGCAAAATTGTATTGAGGAGAGGGTTCGACCTCTTCTTATATAGGCTGAAGAGGGGAAGCTCGAAATAGTAACATGATTGCATGCATCAAACATAACTCAGCTTCATGCTTTAGTTCGAACTTAGAACTAGACTTGAGATTGGTTAAAACTCAGCTTTACACTTTAGTTCAAACTTAGAACTAGACTTGAGATTGGTTACAACTCAACATTACACTTTAGTTCGAACTTAGAACTAGACTTGAGACCGACATGCTTTAGTTCGAACTTAGAACTAGACTTGAGACCGACATGCTTTAGTTCGAACTTAGAACTAGACTTAAGACTTTAGTTGCAACTCAACTTTACACTTTAGTTCTAAAGTAGAACTAGACTCAAGACTTTAGTTGCAACTCAACATTACACTTTAGTTCTAAAATAGAACTATACTCAAGACTTTAGTTGCAACTCAACATTACTAAAATAGATCTAGACTCAAGACTTTAGTTGCAACTCAACATTACACTTTAGTTCTAACATAGAACTAGTCTCAAAACTTTAGTTACAACTCTTGACAAGGCAATTCAAAATTCTCTTCATGGTGGATAATGTTTACACGTGCCAACGCACTAGATCAATACAATTACATCATTTGCAATATTAGGAGTATCGTTTGTTTCTGGCTCATAGGAATTTTACATTCAACCTAACTTTTGCTAGATACCTTGACTTTTGCTCATGGCTCACAAGGTTTGACTAGGCTCACAAAGGTTGTATGTTCCTCCTGACTTTTGCACTAGTCTGTCTATGCTCACAGAGGTTGTACGTTCCTCCTGACTTTTGCACTAGACTGTCTATGCTCACAGAGGTTGTACGTTCCCCCTGACTTTTGCATTAGACTCACATAGCATCTTGTTCGTCCTGACTTTTTGTTTGACTCACAGAGGTTGTCCGTTCCCCCTGGCTTTTGTCAACACCTCACAAGACTGGTTGATTCTCCAAATCTCCCTGGCTAGCCTCAGGGTGGCCCATATGGTCTCTCATTGGAGAATGACTGTCGATGCTGCCAAATTTAACAGATAAATTATAAACTTTTATACTTATGGAAGATTTTTTTTCCCTGAAATTTATTGTTTATTTATTTATGAATTCCTGAGTTTTCCCAAGTTCAAGTTAATTCTTATGCTTTGGCCTTTTATAGAGTCACTGTCTGGATTCAGTCTGATAACTTTGGTCTGAGGGATATCTACTCTAAAACTGCCTGGAACTTGCTTCTAGCCTTTTCCCTTTGAAACCTCATGAGTCATGACATATGGGTGGGGCAGACCACAGCGATAATGGAATCCTGGTGGACTACCTCACCAATACCCAGATGGCATATACAGTTTTCTTGAAGGAAGTAAAGCTCTAGAATTTCCATACTTAACGGCCATGATGGCTCAACCACTTATCAACGTATGGGAGCATGCTAGCCACTCTTTTGAGGAATTGAACCCTGGTGTTGGGTATAACACTACCCCTCTTTCACCGACCGTCCTCATGGCCGTGGTAGTCAACTAGCAAATCAGATGCCTTTTATGTTTCTGCTAAGCCCATAATCTCTGACATCTTATTGGGAAATGGAAAGGGGGTACCGTTATCTGCATCAATCTTGTGCTCCTGATACTATAGTTTTATTAGATTGGGAAGAATTGATTTAGAATTTGTGATGTTGATATGAATTTGTCATTCTTCTTGGCGCTATCTGCGATTCAACATTGAGCAATTTCTGACTCTTATCCTGTATCCATAACATTGGAATTTGTCCTGTTTTCTTCAAAATGTCAGTAATACGTACACACTGCCATAGAATTATTGGTGTGCCATGCTGTGCCTTTTGCTGTACACTTCTGATATTTCAAGTGAAACTTCTATTCTAAATGTAGACACATGAGCATGACCAGAATACTTTAGCAAATTCAAGGGATGACCTACTGATGTGAATGTGTTAAGAATCTGAAGTTTTGACAAATGAACTTAGCTGAATGCCAGGGAAACTCCCATCGTTTGACCTTCTGCATCTTTTTTTTCAATATATACCACATTAATTGCATCTCTTGATGGCCAAGTTATCATAATGGACTTGCTGCTGCAAAAGTTTAGGTCACTTGTTCATTTTGCCTCTGGAGTGCATGCACTTATTGTCATGGAGTCATATTTCAAGTAAACTTGCTGACTTAAACATCACACAACACTAAAAACTGCCACTGGTTCCAGATTAGGAAAAAATGTAGACATGTCTGGACATATGAGTTATTGCATCATACCTTAGCCGTTTTCCAATGAAATGTAAGTTCATGGAATGAGCAGGTGTTTCCATGCAGATCATTGCCAAATAAATATAATAAGGTTTAGCATTTTTTTCCAAAAGAAAAAATTGCATCTAAAAAATTCAAAAAATGAATTGAAGCCAATTTTATGTACAGTATCTGTAGTAATATAGCAAATATATTGTGTTGGGTGGATGGTTCAACTGGACACTAAGTTTTCTAAAGCTGATCCTAAAACCAGAAATCAAAACAACCAGAAAGTAAAAGCAGGACTATAGGCATATATCCTGGAATTGACATATATACACTATTCGATAGACTTGGATTTTGTCCTGCTATTGAAACTTGATGAATAAACAAAATTTGTTTCTACTATCTATCATTTTAATATCTTTTATATTATCATGTGACATGTTATGCTTTATATGGCACATTGTATTCTATATGCTGTTTCATACATCCTAATTTTTTCATATATGTTTTGTTACTTCAGTTCACCCAAGAGTGGTATTTTTCATTCCATGAAACAGCAGGGGTTGGACCAGCGTGGCATTTGCCGTACAGTGCGACATGGTATAGTAGAGACCATAGGATTTGAATCCTAACAATATTTACTCTTGATATACTCTAGACCAGCGTAGATCCATCTTAAACCGGATCTATAAAGCAATGAGAGGGATCAAATTTCTTAAAGTGTAATTTCTTTTATCATTTTATTTAATTCTTTCATATTAAATGATAAAAAAAATTACATCTTAGGAAATTTGATACATCTCAATGCTTTATAGATCCGGTTTAAGATTATGTTGTCATGTACATATATACATACGTATATATGTTTTTAATATGTAACGGTGGGTGTAATTATTATTGTTATGCTTTTTAAAATTGAGTCGAATTTAATTTTTCTTAATGTTTAATGTAAAATCTAACATAATGCTAACATGACAACATCTCCTCGCTGTAGAGCACCTCACTACTCTCAGTGCAATGAGGATAAATATTGTTCATGATGGGTGCTAGTGAGGTCTGCAACGTTGTTGGCACCAGGTTGGCGTCTTGTTCGCATACTCCCACTCATCTTCCTATTGCAGAATTAACATAGATTTGCTAGAGATCGGTAGTTGCCTGATACAATGACCTTTGGTGGCTCCTTGCATCCTCTACTGGATATTGTATCCACTAGCAATACAACCAAGTCTCAGCCCATAAATTTTGCAGTGACACATCATAGTTTCAAGTGACACCATTGCATTCGTCGCTTACTGGTGCATCTGACTATGATGCAATGTGTGAGGGCGGCATTATGGTAATACATGAACTCAACATTTTTTTTCTGAGAAAAAAATCTGTATATTTGTTATTTCAACCAGAAATCAAAATATATATTTTTCAATTCCTTTGAAAATGAACTGGTCAGAAAGACTTCTATCTCAGCATCATAGTGTAATACATGAACTCAACATTATGGTAATTTGTAAGCCTTATTTAGAACTTCATTTATTTTCCTTAGACACCAACACTCTATGTCCTCCTTGCTTGACATTTGCTTCAACTTCTTGTGCTAAATTTCCTTTGGTGTCTTGCTTTGCATTTTCTTCAACCCTTGCGTTGCGTTTCCTTTGGTCCTTTTTGTATGCATTTCCTTCGGCCCTTGTTGTGCACTTCCTTTAGTTCTGCTTTGCATATCCTTTGGCCTCCTACCTAGCTAATGTACCTCGCTGGCATCCGCCGTTGACTATATTTATTCCCGCCGCACTTTGATTTCGACTATGTCCTAGTGCTTTTGTGACTTTTGACTTTATGACTCATGAGGTAGGGCTTGTAAAGCAAGGGAGAGATTCATCAAATTTCATGCAATGAAGTGAAGGCACATAACACAAAGAACGAACACTGAACATTTCCTTTGCCTTTGCTTTGAAAACCTTCGAGCGATGTTTGAACCTACATTCAACCCTTGGACATTAATTTGGCCACCTTTCACCAACTCAACATTCAACATTCGATGAGAAGAAACCAAATAAGGCGTTCGACTTGTGAAATTGAACAATTATAATTTTTTTTATTTGCTTGCGTGGTTTGTTTTTAACAAAAAACTTTCAATTTTATTTTATTATTATTATTTTATTTTTCTATAATACATTTCAATTTTATTTTATTATTATTACTTTATTTTTCTATAATACATGTCATCATGGTCATGTTGCCTCTTATAACAAGGTACTATTTGCTTGGGGGTTTGTTTTTTAAAATATATATTTTTAATTTTATTAGTATTATTATTATTATTTTATTTTTAAATAATACATGTCATCATGGTCATGTCGGCCTTGTATCTTGTAAATTTAAGATAATCATAATGAATTAAGGGTGTCCCAAGAGAATATGGCCAACTAAAAAAATAATTACACCTAGAAGCAAAACTAGTAAGACAATGATCCAATCAATTAATCCTAAATAAAAATCCAAGGTCGAGGAGGAGCATCTTATAGACCCATTTAAGGGCATAACATGTCACTCACAAGGAACTGAACCTGGGTGGAGAGGGTAACAATCATTCTTCCCAACCACCCAAGCTACATCCAATGGACGATGCATTATATATATATATATATATAATAATAATAAATAATAATCTAATTTTAAGTTCACTTTCTAGATTTGAACCATGTAAAAATGTTCAAAATTATTACCAAAAATTTAAATTAGCTATTGATTATGTTGTATTCAAATACAAAAAATTGATTCAATTATTAAGTAAAATAGGTCTAAAATTGATACACAATTTTGAAATTTATGTCATTAATGTTATCATATAACTAGTATAAATTCTTAATAAAAGATAAAAATTATATGTGTGTGTGTGTGTGTGAATTGGGTTTAGCTTGAGTGGTTGGGAGGAATGATTATTATCCTCCCCACACAAGTTCAACTCCTGATATGTTGAGCTCACAACTAGTATATTGCTATAAAATTTATGTCATTAATGTTTCGATTTAGCTTGGGTGGTTAGGAGGAATGATTGTTATCCTTCTCACATAGGTTCAACTTCCACAAGTGACATGTTGAACTCATAACTAGTATATTGTTGTAATGGCTTCAAGCTGTGTTGTTGACTAGCCTTGTGCCTCGAAGATTCTAGGGTTTACCTTGGGTTACCATCCACGAAATGAGGGGAAACGTTGGGGGGTTTTCCTTAGGTAGTGTAACCTGGAATATGAATATATATATATATATATATATATATATATATATATATATTTATTTTTTTCATAAGAAAAAAAACTGCTATATTCATAAAGGAATATACATGTTGTCTTTCATATCTCGCCTTGGTAGGCTTTCTTCCAGATCTATACTACCTATACCTCTTCTACTGCATAAACATGCCTTTTAAGACCTTTTACAAAAACTTTCTACAAATTGTTCCATTTTATCAAAAAACATTTGCAACCTTCTAAAAAGAAAAAAACAAGCATTCTTCAGAGGTGGAATTCCATTGCCACAATTTTTGTTCTTTCAAAGAACTCATAAAAGTTGAAAGCTCCTTTTTGCAGCTGCAGGGCTTCCTTTGAGAGTTCATCTACCTTTGTGTTTAGCTCCCTCAAATGTGCTGAAAAGAAAGCCATTTGAAATCTTTGAAAGTGAGCTTGATGTCTCTTAGTATTGATGCCAACCTAGGATTCTAGATGTTGTTGTGGCCCCATGCCCAATCGATCACCAGCTTGGAGTCATCGAACACTTGTAGCTTTGTGATATTTTTTCTTTAGTAGTTTCCAGAAGAGCCTAAAGTGCTATCAGTTCGACTCTATTGTTTGTTCCGCCTCTTGGCGAATATCTGATATGGATGTAGTGGCTATGACTGATAAAAAAAATTGCCTCGGCGCTGCATGAAGGAGGATGTCCTTGGCTGGCCCCATAAAAAAAGCCCCAAGGGATGGTATAATCGATGGGAGGGGGGGACTATATATATATATATATTACAAAAGCACTACAATCTTACTAGTCAACACAATAATACAAAAAAGATATTGTCCCACAATTTGATCTCATAACTTACTACATGTTTTTCAAACAAGCAATATTGTCATTTATAGAGGATTCACTATTTTTACTTGTATAGATCCTATAAAAAAGCCTAATACTAGATATGTTTTGCAATACATAACAACCTAAATTATTGGAAAACATGCATACTATTTGCTTCCTCATTTTCTTCTAGAGAGTAGTGGCCCCAACCATATCCACATCCTTTGGTGGTTGTTGAATAAAGTCCTCTTCTTTGTTTCTAGAGACAAGGAACCCATAGACATCTTGAAATTTGAGGCAATAGTTTTGGCATTCTCGAGCATGCTTGTGATCCTTGTCTTAAAGCCAAGATTTTGCTTCAAGAGCATCACTTTTTGTTTTTGTTGTACCAAAGTCTCCATTACAACTACATAACCCGTATTGTAATTCTCTTCATGAGCATGAATTCTACTAGTTACCAAAAATATGGAGGCCCTATTATCAACAATTAGGTCCTCATGCTTGCAAAGAAACTTATGGACATCTAGGATCTCACAACAAAGACAATGCCCCATGTGACTATGACCCTCCATGTCTTATAGCCACCAACAATTAAATTCAATAAAAGGGACAAACCGTTCAATTTTCTCCTCAATTTACCTATGACTTCCTTCCAACTAGAGAAAGTTGAGCCCAAGACGTACCTCAATTTCCGAGGGTGGCCTATTCCAATCCATAGTCTTCAAGCCAAGCCCATGGTAACTTGCATCACTATCAATGCATGAAAGGTGAGTCCAATTTCCATCGAGAAGCCACAAATCCACTGAGTTAGAGCCAAATGTTAAGCACAATAACCACATGTACGAATTGGGAGGGTCCCAAGGGTACTAGGCCAAACACTAGACAAAGGATATTGTTCCAAGTTGAAAGTAACCTGGACGAACCAAGACATGAACTCTACTAGCAAAATTTATAATCCCCCTTGCGCTTAGAATAATAACAAACTCCACTTGATTATGCCTGCCCTACATTAAACTTGGAGTGTTCAAGGGTACTTCTAAATTTATGAAGGTTATAGTGCATTCTTGTGATTTGATTGCCACACACCAATTGCCTTGAAATACTACATCCGTGCAAAACTTTGGTTTGGACATTCAATTGAAAAATTAAGGAATTACGGAGAAAGACAAACCCCTACCTTTTTTTAACATTCCCATGGCCTGTTTGGAGGCCTCGTTTGCTATATGATTTGCCTGGTTGTTCTAAGCTCTTAAGACATGATAGAATTTTAAGCTCTCAAAGCAACTGTTTTTTTTGGATTAGTTGAATGACTATGACAAGTTTTCCATCCATCGTAGTTGAGGGGCTTTGCATATACCTTACGACAATTGATGAATCTTGTATGACAATAAGATTGCTAATTCTCTTGGAGTCCAAGATTTTGAGGCCTTGAAAGAGAGTAAATGCTTCATCTTGATTATTAGTGGCTCTGCCTAACCCCCATTCAAAACTTACTTCTAGATTTTCATATGGGTCAAAGACTACCTCCCAGACCTACCACCTCAGTTATTAATACTTGTATCATTATAATAATAAGATATTATTATTGATATTAATATTCATATTTTAATTAATATGGACTGTTAAGGTCGTGGTGCATCTCAAACATGTCCCTACATAATGAATTGTAAGTTGGTTAAAAATTTAATAAATATATTTTGAAATATGAATGTTTCATTATACACACACACACAAGCTGAGAGGGCTAGCTCAAGTGGTTAAGTGCTTTGAGCTTCATGTAGGAGGTCTCAAGGTCAATACCCCATGTTGGCTACCTTTGTTGTATGCCTCAGTTGATGTTCCTATTGAAGATTTTCTAGGTCCCAATCAAGCTACCAACTAGGTCCGTCTTTGACCTCAAGTTGGCTCTAAGTTTCAACTATCTAACAATGGTTTGTTGCTGTTTTAGGACAACAAACTGTTCATTAACTTCTTTGCTAATTTGTTATGGTTACATAGGCCATTTAGGTGCTCTAGCCTGTAGTTTTAGTCACCAAAGGTTAGCACATGCATATCAAAATATAAGTAACACACCCAGATATCTTTACTGCTGAAAAATACTATAGTTCTAAACTCTACATGAAAATGAACACATGTATTTTTGGTCAAATGATCCTGGATAAACCCCCCCGGGGAAAACCATTTTGGAATATAAGTGTATATATAGGGAGAATGGAAGGTGGAATACAACAAGTACAATATATAGAAGAACCTGATATAATAGTAGCTTGATCCAAGCTGCAACACAAGTCCAACTGAAGTAAGAGCACCCTAGGATGGTGCGCCCTCCATAAATGCTGACAAGACCATTGAACTAGAGCTAACTGCCAACTGGAAGCTCTGATGAAGAAACCTCTCCACAATACTCTGATACCGATGAGTAGCCTCCCTCTGAAACATACCTCATTGCAATCTGAGCTCTGAAAGTTCTCCCTGTTGATGATGCGCCCTCCTCACCAAGTGCACCTTCCTCCAAGCAATAACCTCCCCACTAAATAAATGAGGCCCTAAGCTTGCTGGCTGCCTCCATGGATAGAAGTGCCCAAGCTAGCCTCAACCAATGCCTGAAACCTCATGCTCATGCTCTCTCTCAAACTCTCCAAGTGAACAAATGAGTGAATGAGCTCCTCCTTGCCCTTTGCGCCCCTCTTGAACCTCCATAAGGAAACCTAAAATCTAGACGGTTGAGATCATCCCATTTCAAGTCTAATCAAAGGTTGAGATCATCCCATAATAATCCCACTCTCAAACCCACTTTGGGTTAAGTTCCCTAAGTTCACTTTATGTCTCCTAATTCACCCACAAAGTGAATTAATAGTCATTTTAGGCATAAATGACCAAATTTCACTTTTGACTTGAATCTCCTAAGTCAAAGTGAAATTAGACATAAAGTACAAGGCATAAAGTACATAATACTTCCCACGTGTTTAGGAGCTCACAAACACATGGGGAACACTTCCCAAGGTACATAATCTCAACACTCCCTCTTACCAAGGAAAGTGTTTCTCACCAAGCCCATCTTGTCTCTGAAGTAGACATGTTTGCCCCTTGGCAGGGCTTTGGTGAGGATGTCTGCAATCTGCTTGTCAGTCGGTATATACTGTAACTGCACTGCCCCTCTTTGAATCCAATCTCAGATGAAGTGATACCTGATCTCAATGTGCTTCGACTAGTCATGGAAAACTGTATTCTCAGAGAGTTTGATACAACTTTGATTATCGTAGTGTATGACGGTCGGTGACATCTCCTGACCAAATAATCCTACCAACATCTTATGAAGCCAAATGGCCTCGCAACTGCCCTGACTGGTCGCCATGTACTTTGCTTCGGCGGAACTCAAAGCCACTGACTTCTGCTTTCAGTTGAACCAGGAAACAAGTCCTGACCCCAAACCAAAGCAACATCCTGAGGTGCTTTTCCTGTTAGTAGCACATCCTGCCCAGTCTGAGTCGGTGTAGCCAACCAAACTGACCCCATCACCTCTGATATAGTCCAGGCCAAAATCAATTGTCCCAACAATGTACCTCAAGACATGTTTTTCCCCAATCCAATGAACACTCCTCGGCTCTACCATATGCTCGCTGAGAGTGTTCACGGCAAAACAAATATCTGGTCTAGTGTTGACTAGATACATAAGTGAACCGATCAGCTGCCTATAAACTGTAGCATCTACCAACTGGGAATCTGAAGCACTAAGCTTCTTCAAGTTGGTAACCATGGGTGTCAACATAGGTCTGCAGTCCTTCAACTGAAATCTGCATAGAATATCTGCAACATACTTCCCCTGCCCGAGAAATATGTGTCCCTCCTGCCATACCTCCATACCCATAAAATAGTGCATCAACCCAATGTCACTCATCTCAAACGCTGATGCAAGTCCCAGCTTGCACTCAATTATCAGATCCTCGGCTCTTGTGATGAACAAGTCATCCACATAAAGAGTGAGAATGAGTGTGTCCTCACCTCTAATGATGTAATAGAGGTTAGGACCAACATCGCTCTTCTCGAAGCCCATCTGAAGCAACTATGTGTCAATACGTGAATACCAAGCTCGGGGAGCTTGCTTCAGACCATAAAATGCCTTTCTCAAAAGACACACTGAGTCTCCCTCTCACTCACCTCAAACCCCTGTGGTTGCTCAATGTACACCTCCTCATCTATAAAGCCATTTAGAAATGCGGTCTTCACATCCATCTGATGAATGCTCCAACCCATCTTTGCCGCTATGGCAATAATGCTCTTGATCGAGGTGTATCTCACAACTAGTGCGAATGTCTCATCATAATCGACTCCCTCTATCTGAGAGAAGCCTCGTGCCACAAAACGAGCCTTGTGTTTCTCTATGCTGCCATCTGCAACATATTTGGTTTTGTACAACCACATGGAAGTCACAATTGACTTCCCCATTGGCCTTGGAACCACCTCCCAAACATTGTTGCGCACAATGGAGTCATACTCCTCCAGCATGGCCTCTCTCCAGACCTGCTGGTCCATTGCTTGCGCAAATGTCTGTGGCTTAGTATCTATGATACTCGTCACTAAAGCAAAATATGATCCAAGTCTCACTAGAGGTCTACTCTCTCTGATCTGGCTCTTGGGCTCCCCTATGTTCTCCTTGGCCTCCTTCAGGGTCTCCTGGAACCATCTAGGTCTCCTCTTCCCTGAAGTGGTTAATGGAGAAGTAAGGTCTCTCTGCCCAAGAGTAACTGCCTCAGGTCTAGTCTCAACACTCTGAGATCCTAAAGCCTCTGCCCCCTTTGACTGTGACCCTGAAGCTGTGCATGGTGACCCTGTCACCCCTGTTACCAGTGTATCGGAAACCTGAGGCCGTGCTCCCTCTGAGACATTAATCGATGCCTTTGCATCATCCTCCACACTGACTCTCGACTTAAGAGATATCTAAAATGCCCTATCCTCCTCAAATCTGACATCTATGCTCACCACCACTCTCCTAAGTGATGGAATGTAGATATGATAGACTTTGGACACCTCTGAGTATCCAACTAGAATCCCCTGTTGGGCTGTGGGGTCTAGCTTTGCCCTCTTCTCTGAGGGGACATGAGAAAAGGTCAAGCACCCAAAGATCTTGATGTGCTCGACATCGGGCCTCCTACCAGTGAAGGCCTTCTCAGGAGTCATCTTCCCCAATATCCTATGGGGGCTCCTGTTCTGCAGGTAAACTACAATAGCACTTGCCTCTGCCCATAAGTAAAGAGGCAAACTCTAATCATGCAACATGGATCTCTCTGCACCGGTGATAGCCCGGTTCTTCCTCTCGGCAACCTCGTTCTGTTGGGGGTTGTATGGTATAGTCATCCGTCTTCTGATGCCATGTTAGGCAGATAAGTCTATGAACTGAGTGGAGGAATATTCTCCCCTGTTATCCAACCGTTAGACCTTGATCCTCTTTCCAGATTGGTTCTCCACAAGAGCTCTGAACTCTTGGAATCGTTTGAAGACCTCACTCTTGGTCTTCAGGAAATAGATCTAGGTCTTCCTTGAGTAGTCATCAGTGAATGTGAGATAGTACTCACAACCACTCAAGGACTTTCGAGATATGGGCCCACACACATCTGTGTGTACTAAATCCAGTATCCCAGCTGACCTGGTGTCACTGCTGGGGAACGAGGCCTTGGTAAACTTACCAAGCACTCACCCTCTGCAAACATCTTGATGCTCTGTACTAATTTGTGGCACTTCGGTCACAACCTCTCTCAGTTCTCCGAGAGCTCCATGATGTAGATGGGCAATCCTACGATGCCATAGCTCACATGTCTGTCCGCTGCTATCGCTGCTCACTGCTAATGCATGAAGAGGTTGAAAAAGCAATTTGAACATTTTACCATCCCTCACTCCAATCACTTGTCCTAAGGCAAGCAAGGACCCCTTAGGGTGTATGAAGACCTTGGTCCCTCTGAAGGACACCTCAAGACCTCTAACCTGGAGGGTAGAAACTTAAATCAAATTCTTCTTCAGCCTAAGGACATAAAGAACATCCCTGAACGATATAGGTGGTATGCCATCTCTCCAAAAGGTAACAATGCCAATCCCAACAACTCTAACCAAGGAGTCATCTCCGAGGGAAATCTTCATCCTGACCTCGGTGTCTTTGAGATCAATCAAATGCTCTCTGACTTCAGTCATATGGCTCGAAGCCCCGCTATCAATATACCAGACACTGGGTGTCGTCACAACTTAAGTGCAACATATGAGGAAAACACAGTCTCTCTTGAACTGAGTTTGAAACTCTGCCTCCTTTTGCTGTAGCTGCGATACCACCCCTCTTCTTCTTCCTATTGGGGCACTGTCCATCATAGTGCCCCAACTTCTTACAAACAAATCACTTCACTTTGCTCATATATCTCTTCTGACCACTGCTGCTCTCTCCTCCCTGTGGTGGGGCCCCAAACTTGGGACCCTGTCGACCTCCTCGACCGACCTTCTTCTTGCCCTTTGTCCAAAGAGCAAGATCCTCATCACCTTGAACTCACTGCTGCTGGTGCTGCTGTCCGGAAGCCTCTGCTACAAGTCTAGTCTCCTCCTGGACGAAGTCATCCCACATCCTCTCCCATGTGGGCATGGCCTCCCTAACAACAATGCCACGAACGAATGGACCCCATGGTTTGGTAAAGTTGTTTAAGGCTGTCCTCACCATAGAATCTGGGTCCACCACCTCTCCAACAACTCCAAGCTCGTCTTTGATCTAGGTGTATCGACCAAGGAAAGAAGTCACCGACTCACTCTTGAGCATGCGAATGCCCCTGAGTCGATCAAGAAGAACCATCTTCTGGTTCTCATTAGAGCTCTCATAAAGCTTACATAAAGATGACCACATCTCAAATGCATAAGCTTTCCCAGTCAAGCGGGGAATGATATGATCACGCATTGCATCACATATGGTCCTCTTCGCCTTGTTGTTCCTCTTCCTGAACTTTGCTAACAAGATGTGAGCAATAGCAGGGGGAACAAGAACAACTGCCTCAACTATATCCCATAGTTCGAGGTTCTCAAGACAAAGACAATCTTGGCCTTCCAAGGTGACTAGTTGCTAGCCCCAGCTAGCCTATCCTCCACACGCATATGAGATGCCGACATCACTGCCAAATTGCACACAAACTGATGCTCCAACTGCAAAGGAACGCCGCCTCGCTCCTGTCAACACAGGTGTGAAAAGAGGCAAGCGAACATCGATCTCACTCCTAGCAACATAGGTGTGAAAAGTGGTCGTGAAAAAATCAGCCTCACTCCTACCATGTAGGTGTGAAAAGAGACTGATGAAAATGTTCACAAACTGCTCTACAACCCTCTCCAAATTTTGCCAACAAGCTGCCACTAAACTCTGTCAATGGTTGTCCACAAAATCTGCCCAAAAGGTGTCTAAAACAACCCACTCATATGCTGTCCAAAATTACTCAAAAATCAACCACCAAGCTCTAATACCATGAAGATTTTCCAGGTCCTATCAAGCAGCGAACTAGGTCTGTCTTTGACCTCAAGTTGGCTCTAAGTTTCAACTGTCTAACAATGGTTTGCTGCTGTTTTAGGACAACAAACTGTTCAGTAACTTCTTTGCTGATTTGTTACGGTTACATAGGCCATTTTGGTGCTTTAGCATGTAGTTTTAGTCACCAAAGGTTAGCACATGCATACCAAAATATATGTAACACACCTAGAGATCTTTACTGCTGAAAAATACTGTAGTTTTAAACTTAACATACGTGAAAATGAACACATGTATTTTTAGTCAACATGACCCTGGATAACCCCCCTCCCCGGGGGAAAACCAATTTGGAATATAAGTGTATATATAGGGAGAATGGAAGGTGGAATACAACAAGTACAATATATAGAAGAACCTAATACAATAGTAGCTTGATCCAAGCTGCAACACAAGCCCAACTGAAGCAAGAGCGCCTTAGGATGGTGTGCCCTCCATAAATGATGACAAGACCATTGAAYTAGAGCTAACTGCSAACTGGAAGCTCTGATGAAGAAACCCCTCCACAATACTCTGATACCGATGAGTAGCCTCCCTCTGAAACATACCTCATTGCAATCTGAGCTCTGAAAGTTCTCCCTGTTGATGATGCGCCCTCCTCACCAAGTGCACCTTCCTCCAAGCAATAACCTCCCCACTAAATAAATGAGGCCCTAAGCTTGTTGGCTGCCTCCATGGATAAAAGCGCCCAAGCTAGCCTCAACCAATACCTGAAACCTCATGCTCATGCTCTCTCTGAAACTCTCCAAGTGAACAAATGAGTGAATGAGTTCCTCCTTTCCCTTTGCACCCCTCTTGAACCTCCATAAGGAAACCTAAAATCTAGACAGTTGAGATCATCCCATCTCAAGTCTAATCAAAGGTTGAGATCATTCCATAATAATCTCACTCTCAAACCCACTTTGGGTTAAGTTCCCTAAGTTCACTTTATGTCTCCTAATTCACCCACAAAGTGAATTAATAATCATTTTAGGCATAAATGACCAAATTTCACTTTCGACTTAAATCTCCTAAGTCAAAGTGAAATTAGACATAAAGTACAAGGCACAAAGTACATAGTACTTCCCACATGTGTTTAGTAGCTAACAAACACATGGGGAACACTTCCCAAGGTACATAATCTCAACACCTATCGAGTTAGAATAAATATTGAAAGGTTTACACTATGTACCATTTGTGAAATGTAGAAAAGTGCTTGGGGGTTTCCTTGGAACACACACACATACACACATTCCTTGGAAATAACTTTTTCGGAAACTCTTGAGCACTTCCCCTCATTTCAAGGATCGTACTTAGTGTAAATCAGGGAGTGTAAACTTAATGCACCTAACCCTATGGGAAGCAAATCGAGAACTTGCATAACATGTCGGATTACCGACAACATTCTGGGAATACTGGCACAAATTGATTGAGCTAACTCTCAAGGATATATATATATATATATATAGTTCCAAGGAAAATATCATAGGAAAATGAAAGTATCATAGAAAAACTCAAGGGATGCTTTCCCATGTTCATGGGATTACATATGTAGTAAACTTGTAAGCATATAATAGTGTGCCTCACTTAGGGTAATTCAAATGGAACTAATCAAATGTCCAACAACATTGATGAGAACCAATTTAGCTATACATACATACATATATGAACCTTGGTCTCAAAGTATGACCTAAAATGATAGTTGTTAGGAGACATGGGTATAGGAACGGGTACATGTACACCATTTTTGAATTCTAGGTGTGGGGAGATATTAATGTATGTGTACATCAAATGATACGTGAATGGAAAAAAATACAATTTGAAATTTCAAAATTTAGATTTTAAAATAATAAAATGATGAATAATGAACATTGAACAATTGTCTATATCATAATATGTTATATGTTGCATCAATCAGAGATAGATATGTCCCATAAGTGTCTAGATTAAAGTCTACTACAAAGATAGTATATGATCTGCAAACCTTTAAAGTCTAAATATTTCAACTTTATAATGAAAACTCAGGGCTCAAACTCAATATCTATGCCATTTGGTTTGAGTTCAAATCTTTACAATTTCAAAGTGTTCTACCAACATACTCTCCAAGAAATCATTGTTTGCTAGCTTTGTTGAGGCTCATTTATAATGGGAGGTAGATTAGCGAGACCATATCATTGCTACATAAATATACTTTGTTATTAATAACCATGCTCTCCTTCTCCAAGTCAATTTTCCATTTTGGGGTCCACCCTAGGGTTTAGGTAGTTTTTTTTCTTTTTCTAGTTGAGATTTTCCTTTTCCTTAATGTTTTTTTTAGGAAGAAATCATAGGAGATGTCGAGGTGCTCACATGAAATGTCTAGAGATATCAAAGTATTTGAGGAGATTTTCTCACATCCCCAGAGAATCCTTTTGTCTTCGAGATGTGTACCTGACCTCAAGAGACGTGTCTCTTTGCTACTATGCCTAATGCTGCTTCTAGTTGGTAGAAAGATACTCGACGAAGTCCAATTGTTAAGTACGAGTGACCAAGATAGTATGGTAGGAGCCATAGTTTGTTTGGATATCTTTAGTGGAATACTGTTACTAGGCATCAAACATGTTTTTATTGAATGAACTCTACAACTAAGGAAACCAAATGATCTAGACAATAAATTTTATCCTACTTTAGAAACATATGTATATATGGGTACTTGTTAATTATAGGGTAATTAACTCAGAATACGTTCTCCCTACCAACATTTAATGCTTCCACCACATTTGTTTTATAACTAGAACAAAAAATTTATATTCATTTCAAAGGAGGTTGCGTCGAAGCTAGCTGTAGTGACATTCAACAAAATTCAGAGATATCTCTAAGTCTATACTATTTTCTATACTAATAGTGCTGTACTTTAAATCCTTCTCCAAATAGGAGTTCGAGGTGGTTCCACTATTAACTTGCTTTACAAACTAACACAAAAAACTTTCAACTTGAAAGAACATTTAAACATTAAGGGGTGGAAGCTATCTTGAGCTTCCTGCCCCTCTCATGAGTGAGGGGAACTTGGTTCCTTGATTTCCATGGGGTCTCTATTTTGGCAAACTGTTTGATCCTCCATTAAACTTGCTTGTAGTGCATTCTTGGAGCCGAGGTTGTTGGATGCGAGAGAGAGGGATTCCAAATGCAAAGAGAACCAGAGAGCGAAGCCTGTTACATTCAATTTCTAGAGAATTGATCCGTTGCTTCTGGAGGAGAATGAGAGTCATAACGTTTGCATTTTGCATAACACTGTCCTGATCTAAACTCTGTGATTTAAGAGGATATTGGCACGAGAGCACTATTATTGGCTTGGGTGATTTCTTTGTTCTTGCAGAGGATTCTACAAACCTCTTTCAACTTTGAATTGTCCATGACTGTATTTGAAATACTTTTCACAATGAAAATGAAATGAAAAGTTCAAGACCAAACAAACCCCAAACAACAATTTCGATTGCCAATCCTTTGAGAAGATAAAAAGAACAAAATATCTTTGTTTTGACTGTTCCTTTCTAAATCTTGAAAAATACCAGAAGTAATAGGCATTAAAAGTATGGACCGAGGAACCAGGGCTTGCTTATCTGAAACAAGAGAAATTAACCACATTGATGACATGATGCAACTCGAAGTCACCTCCCAGGGACACCTCTACAGAGTCTCTCCAAGAATAATGTTGTTCCCACACCAAAGTTCCACAAAGACCACTAAAACATGACCAAACTCACTGCCAATTCTCCCATTCCTCAAAACGCGGGCCGAATTGACTGAAGAGAAAAACCAAGTGAGTTGCATGTTTGACAATGTCCTGCATATCAAAGGGAAATACACTCCTTTGCATTTAATTGACTCAAGCAAGGCCAAATGATCCAAGTGTGAGAGCTACGAAGGCCACATGCCTTCCATCTCAAAATTGCCCCCAGTTGTTGCTGCATATTGAATGCCTATTTATTTGGGTTCCATTCAAATATTTAAGGAATTGGGGTAAATCTTGGAACCCCGTTTTTTATTAAGGAACCGAGACCTAAGGATGAGGCCACCTTGTCCCAATGGTCTGCTTCATGATTCAACTCCCTTTTAATGTGATAAAGCGAGACCTTGTCAAAATAGGGGATGATTCTTTTGATGCATCAGATGAGTGAGGTCAATTTGTTACCCCTCAAACTAGCTTGATCCATCACTTCTTTAATAACCAACATGGAGTCTCCGAGCGTTGTTAGGGTTCTAATACCTTCTTCCTTGGCAATGGTGAGACCTCGCCACAACAAGTAGGCCTCCGTTAGACTGTTTGAGACATTTCCAAGCTTACAACCTTTCTTTCTCTATGATCATGGATACTCCACCTTGCACCTACCACCCTTTTGCTTCCACCACATATTAACGCTAGAAGATGATGACAACTAATGTACTTTGATGTCTTAAAGCACATTAATGCATTTTTCCCACTAAGTACATTAATTGCTTACAAAAGCTCATATAAATAAGATACAATCAATATACCAACTCTTTTATCAAGGAGAGCCTACCCTTTGCTCCACATAAAACACTACAATATAGGGTGAGGGCATGCCCACTTGGGTTTGAACATGTGTCATCTTGCAAGAATCACCACATGGGTTTGAACATGTGTCATCTTGACAACAACCACCACAAGTTGTTGCTAGAACACAACCCAATGAACACATACTTCATATATCTACCTGGTTCATCCCACTTAATCTTTGTTATTTTCGATTTGGTGAACCTACCCACTACATCATTAATTAGTTCCTCTTGATTAGTTGCCATAGGGAAAGTGGCAGTGAGAAGAATATGTAATACAATGTTTGCATCCATAGTCAAAACCTTCAACATTAACTATAGATATTTTCCTCCTTAAATTGTGAGATGATTTATGCTCGTAAATTTTATGCCATATGTTATTTAATTCAAATTTATAAAATTAAAATAATGAAGACAAATTTAGTGCAAGAAAGTAAAATAATTAATCATGAATTTATTTAATAATTTAATAACACTAATATTGATTGATTTTACATATGCAAAGAGTAATTCTCTAGAATATTTAATTATTTAGAGTATACTTAAAACCATTTAAAACCATTTATAGTTTCATAATCTTGATGAGTTTGAAGTAATTGTTTTTAAAATGCAAACTCCAATAGTAAGAATCAAAATTTTAAGTGGAAAACATAAAAGAATGATTTGGAGTATCCTTGAAAAAATAGTAAGAATCAAAATTTTAAGTGGAAAACATAAAAGAATGATTTGGAGTATCTTTGAAAAAATAGTAAGAATCAAAATTTTAAGTGGAAAACATAAAAGAATGATTTGGAGTATCCTTGAAAAAATAGTAAGAATCAAAATTTTAAGTGGAAAACATAAAAGAATGATTTGGAGTATCTTTGAAAAAATAGTAAGAATCAAAATTTTAAGTGGAAAACATAAAAGAATGATTTGGAGTATCCTTGAAAAAATAGTAAGAATCAAAATTTTAAGTGGAAAACATAAAAGAATGATTTGGAGTATCTTTGAAAAAATAGTAAGAATCAAAATTTTAAGTGGAAAACATAAAAGAATGATTTGGAGTATCCTTGAAAAACCAGATGTTGTTTGATAATCTTGATGAATTTGAAATAATTGTTTTTAAAATGCAAACTTTAATATTAAGAATTGAAAATTTCTACCCTTAATTAAGTAGAAAACATAAAAGAACACATGAAAAATAATTATCACACAACCATGTTTAAATTTTATGATAAAGATAAATTTTATGATAAAGAGAAGAGAGAAACCAAATTATATTACAAATTAAAAAAGTAATTAAAAAAGTAATAGTAAGATTACTACTTAGAAAGTATTTAAATATCTTCTAATTTTAAATATCCTCATAAGCATTAGAAGGTATATAGTTCAAATACCAAGACAACGAGAGCCATCATTGAAAAAGATATAAAAAAAATCATAAATTTCAAATATTATTTTGTTTATAATCGTTAAGATGGTTGCAATGATCATTACTTTTATTTACAATATATTCATTTTAAATTTTAAGAGTGGATAATGAAATGATTAGAAGCATATATGGGTTCTATTGTTATGGTTTTCTTAGTCATAGGGATGTTTAGATGGAAATTCATATAATATAAGTACATAGTAGTATACCATGTGATGGGTTACTATGTGTGTATTTTTGAGGATTATAAGTATATATGGGTTTTATTGCTATGGTTTTCTTAATCATAGGGATGTTTAGATGAAAATTCATATAATATAAGTAATAATAATAATAATAATTTATTTTTAAGGTCACAACTAAGCCAAATACCAAATTGTTGTATGAGACTCCCTCCGCCCAACGATTTTAACTGGTAAAATCTACTGAGGTATACATACCCTACACCCCTCTGGATTTGATGGGTTACTATGTGTGTACTTCTAAGGGAGTTAAAAGACACTTAAATCCAACATAACATTGACTTTGTTATGTGTTCTTATAAATACCATTACATGTCTTTGTAATAAAACCAAACTTTTGTGATGGTTCAACTTGATAACAATCTCAACTTCCATTTGATAACATTTAATGTGGCCTTATTTTTTCCCTACACAAGGGGGAGACATTCTATAAATCAACCCCCTTCATTTTGGTCCTCATGATCGCCTCACCCACTTAAGGAGGGGGGCAACATGAGGGGGTTGTTACCCACTAGAAAATATTTAGATCATCCCACCTCTTTAGGGGAGGGCCAAACCCTTTGATGGGTTACTATGTGTGTACTTCTAAGGGAATTAGAAGGCACTTAAATTCAACATAACATTGACTTTGTTATGTGTTCTTATAAATACCATTACATGACTTTGTAATAAAACCAAAATTTTGTGATGGTTCAACTTGATAGCAATCTCAACTTCCATTTGATAACATTTGATGTGGCCTTATTTTTTCCCTACACAAGGGGAGACATTCTATAAATCAATCCCCTTCATTTTGGTCCTCTTGATTACCTCACCCACTTAAGGAGGGCTAACATGAGGGGGGTGTTATCCACTAGAAAACATTTAGATCACCCCACCCCTTTAGGGGAGGGCCAAAATAGTAAGGGTGGGAGGAGAGGGATTGGGGGGAGCATGGATTGTCCCCTCGCGTATTTAGATTGTATTAGTTGCTCTAAAAGGGCCACAATGAGGTGGGGGATTTTGACCCTCTTCGAGGGATTGGGGTGATCTTTAGATTGTCTCCCCACAAAGGGAGGTTCCAAGTGACCCTTTGCATGCCCCCCATCCTGCACTCTTCCTCTCTCTTGAAACCTTGAAAAAAAATAAAGATTGAAAGATTGAGAGTTGGTAAATTTTGGGATGACAATGTGTTGCTTTTCCAATAAGTCCAATGTGAGATCATTAATAAATTTCCTCTTTAACAATTACAATCATTCAAAAATATATTTTCAAAGTGTTGTCTATAATAATTTTAAAAATCAAAGATTCATTTCTCATATAAAAAATGTAAAATTACGAAATTTTAATTATGGAAATTTTGTTGTCATTTTTTAAAATAATTTTTATTATTTTTAAGAAAAATTTTAAGTTATATTTCTGCCCATTTTAATAGTTAAAATTTTATTATCTTACATCCTATTTTTTGTTTTCTAACTTATTATTATTATTTTACAATTTTGAAAATTTGAAAAACTTTACATTTAAAAAATACTAAAAAAAATAGTTAATTGAAAAAAAATTATCCTAAAATTTCTTGATATTAGATATTTTTTAATTTTTTTGAGACCAAAATTAAGACAATGAGGCTTGCCAATATTTGATAATCAAGTTTTATAATAAAGCAAGACAAAGTTTTACATCATGATAGAAAATGTTATAATAAAGCAAGACAAATTAATAGAGTGGTTAATAATGAAGTTTAAAAATGTATATTAAGACCTATTGAAAAACAAGTTCTGCATGGCAGTGTAATCCCTGCCAAATAATAAACTAAGTTGTCATGTTGTATATGTCCACTGATTTGTTGTCTTTGTTAGAGGGATACTGGCCATAAAACTACGTCATTTATAACGTCACACATATGGTGGAATCTATTGGAAACATGGTCAACGAAATTTAATATTTCAATCTGACACCCTATTACAAATTATTCTTGCATGTAAAATGTAAGGAGTGAAAGCTACAGATGCAACAATAGAATAACTTTTATTTAAATGGAAGTACTGGGAAGAGAAAAAAAAAAACCTAATTGTGCATTTTTAATTATGGATCAAAGAGCCTCTTAAATTCTTGTAGAAAGAGGTTCAATTCATCTATAAATAATTGTACAGGAAAATGATTTAATTTAAAAAAAAATACAAAATTCAATAAAACAATATTAAACATTGAAAAACACCATAAATTTGCACTCAACATGTTAACTAATATGTAGTCACGAAAATGATTTAAACTTTTTTTAAGATTACAAAAATTCAATCAAACAATGTTAAACATTAGAAAACACCATAAATTTGTAAAATGTGGGACCTTTAAAGAAGTCCCTCAAATGAAAGTAATATAGATATAACAAAAAATGGAAAATGTTTTTTAATTTTCTTGTTAAAAGAGAATTCCCGTGAATGGACCAGAAGATGCACACATTCGTATATGTAAAGTAAATAAATATAACTTGCTCACATCCATCATAGCAGGGCCAATGATATTTGATCACATAAAAATTAAAAGAAAATGATCTGCATGCACAAGAGAGCTTTGACACTGTGATACATGGGCAACTAAAAAAAGATAATGATACAACAACCTCAAATATTTTATATTCAGATAATATGGGTTACAAAATACAGTTGAGATATTCTCAAAATATCTCTCTTGGAATTAAAAAAAAAAAATATAGTTCTGTACATATTCTTTGAAATTTAAATGCGTTTGTCATAATGACTGGGATTTGGGCTCCCGTGGACCATAAAACAAATATGTATAAGAATGAAGTTTGTAGAAAGAAGAAAGTGGACGGTGGAAGACATCAAGACCTGGTAAGAAGAAAGATAAAATTGTTAGTCTTCGGTTAAACCTTTCTATTTAAAGAGGTAGAGTAACTGGATGAAGAGATTGAAAAAGACAAAAGAATGTGATCAGTATGAACTTACTATGGTGGTATCTCATGCCTTGTCAGTTGCTTGTTGATGTCCTTTTATGGCCTTCCTCGACGGTTATGGGAATTGTCTCAACCGTCCTTTGCCCTTCATTGGTAAGCTTGTCACAACCTTTTTGAACCACTCCTCGATGTATCTCCTCATGGGCGCCACGTTGATTTCAGGTCGGATTTTTATATTGAAGAGTTCACTTTCCAAGTCCCTTAGATCAATAGAGATGTTGTGCAATGCTTCTTCAATATCTTGGTTTTTAATCGAATACTTAACTAGCCAATTTTCCACGTCATCTTCACCATATTCAAGAATTCCATAGAAATTTTCAAATGACAGCCCTTTAAAGATTTCAACTTGTTCATCAAATGCTTGCTTGGTTAAAAACAACGGTTTGAATATCAATTTCGGGTCTTGAACTTCATTGGTGATGCTAGCTAGATCTATCTCAATTAGCTTCTTGAATAATTTGTCTCTTCTAGATATGGCCTGGCTACATGCTTGAACGTTACCATTCATGTTTTTTACCTTTTCTTTCCAACATGCGTTTAGTTGCTTTATTCGATCCGGCGAAGGGAGATCCTCCTCTCTTCTTTTCAGTTCCGTCATACTAGTAACTTTAACACCAAATGGTACAACTGCATATAGGTAGAAACCTTGCTTGTTTTTCAAATATGGTTGCAGATATTCATGAAAAACATGTGCTCTTTTTCCAAAAGAGACCATATTCTTTGAAATCTCCCAAGCCTCTGTTATTAATTCCATTATTCTCTTTATATTATTTTCCACATAGCCTCAGGATGATGTGAGAAGGCTTGCTGATCCTTTTAACTTTGCCGTAGGTGTGGTAGGCCCGATCATTGCTAAAGGACTAGCCAACATTGGAAGGGGCATTAGAGCTCTCTCCAATTCTTTGATTCGTTCATTTAACCTGACATTCTCCGCTTCAAGGTTGTCAATAGATTT
Source organism: Picea engelmannii (assembly GCA_009831015.1). Classification (NCBI taxonomy): domain Eukaryota; kingdom Viridiplantae; phylum Streptophyta; class Pinopsida; order Pinales; family Pinaceae; genus Picea; species Picea engelmannii. Next base: position 530,530 of record ML778290.1, read on the forward strand.
GTTTAGAGCATCTCCAGTTGCTCGATGTATCTGGGAGATCTGGGAAGGCCGCATGTTCCGTAGGTTAATCTCTGAATGAGATTTCCCCTTCTTATTATTTACATCTCTTTTTTCAATGATCAAATTTTTGAATTCGCTGTAAAAAACAATGTTCTGAAATGCAAAAGACTCTTCTTCGTCGAAGGTCTCGGTCCCAATTATTTCCATCTGAGGGTTCTGGGGAGCAGTTCTCTTTAGTTGGTCGTCGTTGGAGAACACTTCTTCAATGTCAATTTCTAGTTCCATATCTTCGAGGGAGAGATCATGGATATCACTTTCTCCCCTCGATCCCTCCTCTTCTTGCACAATGTTTTTTCGTTTCTTGCTCACAGGAAGTTTATGAGAACTTTTAATTTTTCCGGAGATAGGGTTCTTATCTCCTCCTCCGCCTGAAGATCTGTGTGTGACTTTCTTACTTGGGTAGGCTGTTGGAGCGCTGCTTCGAGATGATGTAGTCTTGGGTGTGGCAGTCGGGGATTGGACAGTTTTCTCACCCGGACCTTTTCATCTCTGCTTGTACGACTCATTAGTGCTAAGTATTGTCTCCAGGTCGTCGGTGTCACGAGAAGAACTACCTGAAGCATTATCTTCATCTTCATTCAGGATAACATTAATGAAATAATTGCTGAAACCGACAACCAATATGTGTTCTACAAAAATACCATTAGGGTCGAACCCTTTTAATTTTTCAACATATTTCAAATTGAGGCCATGGAAGTGGCACGCAAATTCGTCAATATTGTTCATATTCCTGAATATTAAATCCCCGACTTTCCAAGGCAGAGGCATGCATTCCTTTTTCCTCTTTTCATGGAAAAAATGCAACCAGTAGGTGTATTGCCTTAATATCTCAACAATAAACATTGTATCAGATATGTGACATGGAAGGACCAAAAATACTTATAAAATTATAGTTCTTGATTTGTTCTAGTCTTGCTATCCAGGAACTTGATCGCCTGGTCAGACATTCGGGGGAAATCCTTTCCAAATATAAACCCTTTAGAAACTGAGACAAAATCATTAAAGACTTCATAAAAATGTTGGGAGGCCTCGTGTCTCCATAACGGTTGATACTAGAAGGTTACTGGGTCAAATTCATAGTTTACCTTCTTATACAAAAATAATCTGGGGAACGGATAACAATGTGCTATCACGAAAAATTAAATAAGATGACGTAAAAAAATTCTTCTGCCTTTTGTATTGCGATAATTGGGAAGAGATTTCAATGGAAATCAACTTGCCCCAATCGAAGATGGCTTGTTCCTTCACTGTAAAATATAAAATATGAAAAATCATCCGAGAGATGTTGGTTGTACTTTCTTGTCCCGTTATCCTCGTGAAAATCCATGCAATTTACCGCAAAGAGTTTTTGAATGCACTAACCTATAATCTAGTGATGTCCTCGGGGACGACCGTTGGGTTCTCTAAGAATTTCGGTAAGAGGTCCAATCCATTATCGTGCTTCTTTAAGAACTCCCTGCAATCCTCTCCCTTGAAAGTAAGCATTGGCTTAGGAAGTCTTAACATCTTTCGAAATACTTGAGGCGATAGGGAGACTCGTGAATGGTCCCACAAATGGATAATACGCTGGTTCGGAATATAATTCTCGCTGCACCAGGTGACCAACTCCTTACAGTCAAAAACTTTGGGTACACAACCTGTTCACGCAATACCAGACGTCCAGATAACTTCCTTTTGGGCAGAAGGGGATGAGTAGTAGTAATAAGTTCAGGACCACTGAAAGCTATGGTCCTCGTGCCCAAAAATATTCAACATATCTCCACAGAAAGGTTGTCGAGCTGCAGCCATAAGGTGATGGGAACGTTCCTTTACTCCTGATAGTATTTAAAATGAATGTTGGAGGATGATAATATAATCTCTTGTAAATCTTGGTTTAATGCGTTTTAATGGGATATGTCCTCGAGATTTTTGCTTATTAATGCCAATCTTTTCGAACCTGTGTGGTGAGTTGTCATTAATAAAAACATGATTAATGTGCATTGGGAAGGGCACGAAGGTGGAGGGGATGGACGAGAGCGGAAAATGATTTGAAACTTTTGTGAACCCGGGAGTTCGGGAACCCGCAAATCTGTGGCAACAGGAGGTGAAGAATCGACATATGTGGAATTTTTTTTATTTCTTAGTTTAGTGACTCCATACATCTTCAACCTAGAAACACTCTAATAAATTAAATGGAAAATGGGTTTGGAAAAATGTTTCATCCCAGACGAGAGGCAACACACCCTCTACAAAGGCACCCATAGATTAGAAAATATGAGCCCTTATATGTCATGAAGCTCCATTCCTAGAAGTCTAAACTCATCCACTATTAGACAACTGAGGGGGTGCGGGGAGGGGGGGCGGGGGGGGGGGATGTGGGGGGTGAATCAGTTGTCACTGTGCCTAAACAATTATACCCAGTTTAAACTCATTACAGAACACTTAATGATGATCACAATAATTCAACGAAGTAAGCAATAGAGTATTCAACATCAATCACACACATGAAGTATACAGAGACAAATATTCATGAGGAAACCCATAAAGGGAGAAAACCTCTTTTTCTTAATATGATAATTGGTCTTTATTTTCTGTACATTATCATACTTATGAGCACCCGCTCTTTGTGAGGCTACCACCTCTGTTTTACAAGCTGCAACTTGCTGAGAGCACCAACTCTCTAGTTTCTTTAGCACCCACTAGAAGGAAGCACCAACTCCCTGATTGTTCTAGCACCAACTGGATGGAAGCACCAACTTCCAGTCACACAGGCACCAACCTGTATAATAGAGAACAATGGTTCTCCCTTGCACCACCCTACCACCCTGGTTTTTCTGGCTGCAACCAGATGCAAGCTACAACTTCCTGTGTTCAAGCACACACTTGAAACTCTGAGGACAAAAGTCCTCCCTAGAACCACCCTAACACCCCGAGATATAAATATTTTCTTGCTAAAATTTATACAGTGATACAACATTTGTCAGTGACTTACCAGTCTCATCACTGTTTTGCTACACTGCTCTTCTCTACCTGCATCAATGTCTTTCTGCTCGCATCTTCTTGCACTTTATGCTCTGTGCGCCATATCCATTCTATGTGCTATGCCTCCCCTCTGCACTTTCTCACTTTGTTCACGCTGTATTCTTCATTAAATACAGTTCAACTTGTTTTACAAAGAAACACCAACCTTCCTCTGTCTCAACATCTTTCTTTTATTCATTCTCTCATAATCCATTACACTCTACATTTCCAACGCTCAATGTCGGTAATCTCAGAATGCTCAAGAGCCATGATTCCAATGCTCAGGAACAATGACTCAACTGCGTAGGAACGATGAGTCAGTTAGTGTAACTGAAACGTAACTGATCAATAAATCGTGAGATGAAACAACAACCTTTGATCAGATTCAGTTTGATCAACGTCGTTGGATTATACATGTAGAGGATTTTTGATCCACAGGTCCTCGTGAACTTTATTTAAATCTCTTATATCACATGACCAACGACAGTGACCAAACACTAGGCTTAACAAGCGCTTGAGCGCTTATCAATTCAACGATCACGGTTCAATCTTTTGATAAGATGGATGGATGACGAAACTTCGCCCTTCAGAACTTTGAGTTTCAACTTTTCAAACCTTCGAATCATATCATACAGTTTATTTCACATAAACAAATCAATGGTCAGATTTGATCCTTAAACTCATCCTTTCATTGTTCAATCTGACGGTTAGGACTTAATCAAACATTGAGATGGACGACTGTCAGAACTTCTCCCTTCGGAACTTCGGGATTTCAACTTTTCAAACTTACACTATCCTTCCACTGTACTATGATCAACGGTTGAGAATACACCCGAAGTGATCTTTCAGATCAGATGACTCGTGTCCTTGTTGACATGGTCTACCACACGTCCTTGCTAACGTGGTCTGCCACATATCCTTGCTGACGTGGTTTGCTGACGTGATATCCCATATGTCCTTTGTTGACGTGGTCTGCTACATGTCCTTGCGGACAAGGTTTTCTGAGGTAATCTACTGACGTAGATCTCCCTAATCTAACGATCATTGTATGTTCTCCAGATCCGATGATCCTTATTCATTTCGGATTTCTGGCTCTCCGGGCTTCGGGTTTTTCAAATCTCAAACTGAAAAATCTGAAGTGAGATTTTTCTGGAGGTTAACCTCCTTGCATCTTTATACCTGAACTAAATGTTGTTCGTCGATCATGATCTTGTATCGATGGCTCGATCTGTCTGCGATGCAACTCTTCTAGCTTATCCTGTCCTTCCATTTAGAATGATCCAACAATTGACGAAAATTTGCATAGATGAGATATCAGATCTTTTACCTCGCTTATCCTCTCCTTCCACTCGAAATGATCCGACGACTGACGGTATTCGGATAATCGAACTCTCAACCCTTTTACCTCGCGTAACCTATCATTCCACTTTAAAATCATCCGACAACTGTCAGGTATTCGGATAATCAAATTCTCAACCCTTTAGCCCCGCTTATCCTATGCTTCCACTTAAAATGATCCGACGGTTGTGAAGATTCTTAAAGAAGATCAACGATCAATGATGGTTGCAGAACCAAAACTTGCGAGTGATTTAACTCGTCACCAAAACTCCACAATTTGAAGTTGTGCACCGTTGGTGAGTCAACCACAATCGTCGATCTTCGAGGCTATAAGATCTGACGGTCCTGACTAATTGCGAGATTGGAACTAGCGTGATATTTAATTCTCCTTCCAATCTCTAGAATCTATCCCTATCGTTGATCTGGCGATTGCGCATTTGCCGACCACAAATCAATCCTACTTAATCTGATCGCTTGTTGGATCAACCACAGTCGTCGATATCCAAGTCTATGATATCCGACGATCTAGACTAATTGCGGGATTGGAACTAGTGAGTTGTTTAATTCTTCTTTCGCTCCTCTCTATCATCACTGCCGTTGATTTGACAATTGCACATCCGACAGTCACAACTCAATCTGACTTAATTTGATCGCTTGTTGGATCAACCACAGTCGTCGATATCCGAGTCTATGAGATCTGACAATCTAGACCAATTGCGAGATTGGAACTAGCGAGTTGTTTAATTCTTCTTTCGCTCCCTGCAATTCATCCCTGCCGTTGATCTGGCTTGCAGATCCGACGGTCCTCAAGCCCACGGTCACTCATATGACCGAAGTCCGTTATATGAGACGATCAACACCATCAATTTTTTGATCGGACGACTATTGAGGCTTCTCACCCTGAGCTTACAGTTTTCCTTTTGATTTTTAATCTCTGCATACTGTTTGCTCCTCCTCCTGAGCTAACGTTTTTGATTCCGAGCTTTGATCTTTTCTTACTGTTCACTCCTCCTCCTCTTGAGCTTATGCTTTTCATGTTTTCCATCGTCGATGCTGTTATTTCCATCAATGACAAGCACACTCTTCTTATAAAATATGCCAACAATCTCCCCCTTTGGCATTGATGACAACCCTGAAAGGCTACTTAGATCTCCAACTGTAGCATCCAGACCACACCTTATTCTCCCCATTTGACATCAATGTCAAAGAAAACATAGAGTGACTTTGTGCTCCCCCTGATCAAATATACTAGGAGCACTCTCCCCCTGATCAGATAGACTATTTTAGCTAGATAACGGGGTCACGCCCAATTTCTGGCGTAGATGCTCAAATTGAGCCTTTGCAAGCGGTTTACTGAAGATATCAACAATCTAATCTTTGGATGGAATATAATGCAAAGGAACAACAATTTTGGTCACCTGTTCCCTCAAGAAGTGATACTTGATGGGTATATGCTTGGTCTTGGAGTGAAATACATGATTCTTTGACACACTAATTGCACTAGTATTATCACAATGAATTGGGATCGGTGCAGTATATTTTACCTCCAAGTATGCAAGTGTTTGAATCATCCACAATACTTGGGTACAATAAGTGGAATCTCAACCATGCTACAAGGGAATCTCCTAAGAAGAAAACACCTCCACTTGTGCTTTTCCTTTCATCCACATAGTTAGCCCAATCAACATCTAAATAGAACGATAGTTGAAAATTCTGATTCCTAGGATACCATAGGCCATAGTTCGTTGTTCATTTCAAATATTTGAATATTCTTTTGACAACTATAAAATGACTCTGTTTAGGTGCAAACTGATACCTTCCTACCATTCCAACAACATGCATTATGTCTGGATGAGATGCTATGATGTACAACATGATACCTATCATAGACCTATATGAACTCTGATCAACATCAGGTGAGTCATCATCCTTTCTTAGCTTGCATCCAATGACCATAACTGTGCTCATAGGTGTAGAATCTTCCATTTGAAACCTTTTAAATATTTCTCTTAGATATTTCTCCTGAGAAATAAATATTCCTTCAGACCTCTGATTAATTTGCAGACCAAGAAAAAATGACAGTTCCCCTATCATAGACATTTCAAATTCATACTGCATGGCGGAAGCAAACCATTGTACCAATGAAGCATTATTACTTCCGAAGATGATGTCATCTACATAGACCAACACAATCAACAAATCATTATCCTCTCCTTTGATATATAGATTATTGTCAACTGTTCCTCTCTTGAACCCTTTGTCTTGAAGATACTTATTTAGTCTGTAGTACCAGGCACGAGGAGCTTGTTTCAAACCATATAAGGCTTTCTTCAGCTTGCAGACAAAGTCATGGTTATATGACAGTTGGAAACCTTCTGGTTGTTCCATATAGATTTCTTCTTCTAGATATCCATTAAGAAATGCTGACTTAACATCCATCTGATATACTTTAAATTTCTTATGACACAAATAGGCAAGAAATATTATGATGGCTTTGATTCTTTCCACTAGTGCAAAGGTTTCATCAAAATATTGTCCTTCATTCTGTGCATAGATCTTACAGACCAATCTTGCTTTGTTCCTTCTCATTCAATTTATTCTTAAAGACCCATTTGGAACCTATGACATTTTTACCTTCAGGTCTAGGAACCATCTCCCAAGTATTGTTTTTCTCAATCTGGTCAAGTTCATCATTCATGGCTTTAACCCAATGGTCATCTTCCCTGGCTACATTAAATTCTTTAGGTTCAAGCAAAGACATAAAGGCAATCTGAGATTGTTTTGATACATTATTCACCTGCTTTCTTGTCCGAACACCTTGGTTTAGATGACCAACTATCTGTTGTTTAGGATGATTCTTCCTAAAAACTCTAGAGGGTGTCTTTGTCTTGATCTCTTGGTTTGAGTCCTGCAAAGTATTTGTATCTAACTCAAATTCTAATTCTTGGACCTATTCATCTTTAGCTTCAACTGTGTCCTCTGTAGTAGACTCAATATTGCTCACCTCTCTTATCGTGACTCCTTCATCAACCCTTAAATCAATGCAATCAACTAATTTAGATAATATTTTATTAAAGCATCTATATCCTTTGCTATTGGTAGCATATCCTAAGAAGATGCCTTCATCAACCCTGTTATCATACTTGCCAAGGTTTTCATTATTGTTCTTTATGTAGCACTTACTCCCAAAGACTTTGAAGTGTTTGATTGAAGCAGGTCTTCCATACCACAGTTCATAAGGTGTCTTGTCACTGTCTGGTCTGAGGTGGGATTTGTTAAGAATATGGGTTGTTGTGTGTATTGCTTTTACCCAGTAGGTTTGACCAATGTTCTTCTCATTCATCATTGACCCAACCATTTGCTGAACTGTTCTGTTTTGCCTCTCAACTACTCCATTTTGCTGTGGAGTTCTTGGGATTGTGTATTCTCTCTTGATCCCATGTTTATCATAGAATTCCTTGAAATTACTTGACATAAATTCTCCTCCTCTGTTTGATATTACTTCCTTTAACCTGTTCCCTGTTTGATTCTTAGTTAAAGCCTTAAATATTTTAGATTTCTCAAATGCTTTAGCTTTTTCTTTGAGAAAATCAACCCAAGTGAGTATGAAGTAATCATCAATGATCAACATGAAGTAGTTTTCCTTCCCAATGCCTTCCTGTCTTGATGGCTCACATAAATACATATGAACTAATTGGAGTGGTTTATTTGTTGAAGTAGAGATCTTGGATTTAAACTGTGTCCTGGTTAGCTTTCCTACTTGGCAGGGTTTACACACAAAATCTTGTGGCTTTGATATTCTTGGAAGATCTTTTACTGCCTCAATATTTTTGAGGTTGATTAAGTGGTCAAAGTTTAGATGTCCAAGTTTCCTATGCCATAACCAACTTTCATCATGTTTGCTTAGATGACACTCTTCTCTATATTCTTTCATCACATATACATTATTCTCTGTCCTTAGGCCTTTAGCCACCACTTGTCCCGAGTTTACAGACTTTATGTTACAATCTTTGGAAGTGAACAACAGTTCACATCCTCTGTCACACATTTGAATTACACTAAGAAAATTATGTTTCAACCCATCTACAAGCAGAACATCCTGGGATTTTCCTTTACCATTACTCAAACTCACCATCCCTTTACCCTTGATTTTCCCTGGTTTATCATTTCCAAAGGTCACATTTCCTGTTTTGCTTTTACTTATAGACATAAACTTATCCTTGTCTCCAGTCATGTGCTTGGAACATCCACTGTCTATATACCAAGGTTTTTTTGTTTTTGAGTTGAAAATACTAGACCACATTTTTCACTATATTTCTTTTTCCATGTGCTGACATTTCTAGCTAAGGGTTTTATACTTGGATTTGCTTTGTAATTATTCAAATGGAATTTTGCAGCTTTGTGGCCGAAGTTATGACAGTTATAACATTCGATCTCATTGTTCAATAGGTCAAAGTGATTTTTGCAACTTTGTTTACTCATTGGATGTTCAGTTCTATGTTGCAAAGATTGTTTATTTCTTGATCTCCTCAGTTACATGTCTCTAAACTTAATTTGACAATTTGCAATCTTATGACCAAAATTAGAGCATTAAAAACAATATCCATGGAATAAATTTTGGTACCTGAAGGATGGCCTTCTTCTTGGAATTTTTATATCTCTGTTTTTGATTAGGGATCATCTTGTCTTTATTGGCTCTTGGTGGCAGAGTAGTCACATGGTCTGATTGTCTGCTGACTTGGAACTTTATCATCTTTACTAACTCCTTGATTTCTGGCTGTTTGTTTCTTGAACCACTTACATAGCCTAAACCAATCTTCAACAAAGGATATATCTGTTTGCTCAAAATGTCATTTAATTCCGCTGAAGCTTTAATGCTTGGAAGATTTTGGAGATACAATGCTTTAAATTTCTCCATCTCTTTTCTGGTTCTTACTACCTCTTCTTCCAAGGCTTGACATCTTGCTTTCTTTTATGATAACTGCTGTTTCAGAATTTCATCTATTTTCTTTGCCTCTTCTAATTCCACTTTTAGTAGAGCAAAGTATTCATTAGGTTTTTTACTGTCTTTCTCGAACTGTATCAACAATTGTTTTTGCCTTTTCTTCTTTAATCCAAGTCTAGCAATTTCTTCTAGAGCACTGATAAGTTCTCCTTCCAAGTCAACCACAACTTCTTCATCATCAACATCACTTACTATGATTTTATTATCATAGTCCTCCTTGTCCATAAGCATAAATTCATTAACCTTATCTTCACAAGCAGAATCACTATCTGTGTCTCCTGAAGAGACATCATTGTTTACACATAAACTTTTCTTTTTACCAAATCTCTTGGATTTGTACTTCTCTTCACCTTCAACATTCTGATCCTTCTTCTTGTGTGGACACTTAGATGACCTATATTTCTATAGTTAAAACCTTTGAAGGGAAAATTGCATTCGTACTTGTCTGATCCTTTCTTTAGTCTTCTCTCAAATTTTGCTTCAATTTCATCAGGCTCAAAATCCTCATTCTTATATTCTTTAAATGATGCTTCTCTAGAGGTGGGTTTATCTTTACTTATCCTCATTTCATAAGCAGTCAAATTTCCTAGGAGTTGGTCAATAGGAAGATCTTTTATATCATTAAGTTCTTCTATAGCAAAGACCTTTGGGTTGAACCTATCTGGTAGAGATCTCAAAATTTTCTGAACTAAAGAGAAATCCTCAATTTTTTCACCAAGTCCTTTCATTGCATTTACTATTTTTTCAACTCTCAGAAACTACTTTCCAACAGTTTCATCCTCTTTCATCTTTAGCTGTTGAAACTGTAATTTGTAGGTTTGAATCTTGACATCCTTTACCTTCTCATTACCTTCATAACTGCTAATGAGTTTGTCCCACATTTCTTTGGCAGATTCTAAGTGCATAACTTTTACAAATTCTTCTTCTGCAAGCCCACTCAGAATAACATTCACAGCCTTAATGTTGAAGCTGAATTCTAGCTTGTCATCCTTAGAATCTAGTACATTTGGATTTACATAACCAGTCTCTACCACATCTCAGACATCTGCGCCTAAAGCCATTATGTAGGTTCTCATCCTAACTTTCCAGAAGGAAAAGTCTGTTCCATTGAACAAGGGGGCCTTATTGGTTGAATTTCCTTCATGGATAGTCATGTGTAAGCTCTAGGATCTACCCTTATATAAAAAGAACTCGCTCTGATACCAATTGTTAGACATTTGAGAGGGGGAGGGGGTGAATTAGTTGTCACTCTGCTTAAACAATTATACCCATTTTAAAATCATTACAGAACACTTAATGTTGATCACAATAATTCAGGGAAGTAAGCAATAGAGTATTCAACATCAATCACACACATGAAGTATACAGAGAAAGATATTCCTGAGGAAACCCATAAAGGGATAAAAGATCTTCTTATTAATATGATAAGTAGTCTTTATTTTCTGTATATTATCATTATTATGAGCACCCACTCTTTGTGAGGATACCACCTCTGTTTTACAAGCTGCAACTTGCTGAGAGAACCAACTCTCTGGTTTCTCTAGCACCCACTAGAAGGAAGCACCAACTCCCTGGATGTTCTAGCACCAACTAGATGGAAACATCAACTTCCAGTCACACAGGCACCAACCTCTATAACAAAGAACAATGGTTCTCCCTTGCACCATTCTACCACCCTAGTTTTTTTGGCTGCAACCAGTTGGAAGCTACAACTTCTTGTGTTCAAGCACCCACTTGAAACTCTGAGGAAAATAGTCCTCACTAGAACCACCCTACCACCCTGAGATATAAATCTTTGCTTGCTAAAATTTATTACAGTGATACAACATTTATCAATGACTTACCAGTCTCATCACTGCCCTGCTAAACTGCTCTACTCTGCTTGCATCAATGTCTTTCTTCTCGCATCTTCTTGCACTTTATGCTCTGTGCGCCATATCCGTTCTATGTGCTATTCCTCCCCTCTGCACTTTCTCACTCTGTTCATGCTGTATTCTTCATTACATACAACTCAACTTGTTTTACAAAGAAACAACATCCTTCCTCTGTCTCGACATCTTTCTTTTATTCATGCTCTCATCATCCGTTACACTCTACTTCTCCAACGCTCAATGTTGGTAATCTCAGAACGCTCAAGATCCATGATTCGAATGCTCAGGAACAATGATTCAACTGCTTAGGAATGATGATTCAGTTAGTGTAACTGAATCATAACTGATCAAGAAATCACAATATGAAACAACAACCATTCGATCAGATTCGGTTTGATCAACACCGTTGGATTATACACGTAGAGTCTTTTTGATCCACAGGTCCTCATGAAATTTATTTAAATCTCTTATATCACATGACCAACAACGATGACTAGACGCTAGGCTTAACGAGTGCTTGAGTGCTTATCAATTCAATGGTCACGATTCAATCTTATGATAAGATGGACGACTGATGGAACTTCGCCCTTCGAAACTTCGGGTTTTCAACTTTTCAAACCTTTGAATCAGATTGGATGATTTATTTCACAGAAACAAATCAATGGTCAAATTTGTTCCTTACACTCATCCTTTCATTGTTCAATCTGACAGCTAGGACTTAATCAAACATTGAGATGGACGATTGTTGGAACTTCGCCCTTCGAAACTTTGGGATTTCAACTTTTCAAACTTACACTATCCTTCCACTGTACTATGATCAATGATTGAGAATACACCCGAAGTGATCTTTCAGATCAGACGACTCATGTCCTTGCTGACTCTGTCTGCCACACGTCCTTGCTGACGTGGTCTACTGATGTGGTCTGCCATATATCCTTGCTGACGTGATCTCCCATATGTCCTTTGTTGACGTGGTCTGCCACATGTCCTTACGGACGAGGTTTGCTGACGTAATCTATTGACGTAGATCTCCCTGATCTAACGATCATCGTATGTTCTCAAGATCCCATGGTCCTTATTTCTTTCGGGTTTTCGGCTCTCCGGGCTTCGGGTTTTTCAAATATCAAACTGAAAAATCTGAAGTGAGATTTTTCCGGAGCTTAACCTCCTCACATCTTTATACCTGAACTAAATGTTTATCGTCGATCATGATCTTGGATCAATGATTCGATCTGTCTGCGATGCAGCTCTTCTAGCTTATCTTATCCTTCCACTTAGAATGATCCAACGTCTGCTGAAAATTCGCATAAATGAGATCTCAGATATTTTACCTCACTTATCCTATCCTTCCACTCGAAATGATCCAATGGCTGACGGGAATTCGGGTTTGATCCAACGACTGACGGGTATTTGGATAATTGAACTCTTATCCCTTTTACCTCGCTTAACCTATCCTTCCACTTCAAAATGATCCAACGATTGATGATAATTCGAGTTTGATCTGATGGATGACGGTTATTCAGATAATCAAATTCTCAACCGTTTAGCCCTGCTTATCCTATCCTTCCACTTAAAGTGATCTGATGGTTCTAAAGATTCTCAAAGAAGATCAATGATCAAGGATGGTTGCGGAACCACAACTTGCGAGTGATTTAACTCATCACCAAAACTCCACAATTTGAAGTTGTGCACCGTTGGTGAGTAAACCATAATTGTCGATCTTCAAGCCTATAAGATCCAATGGTCTTGACTAATTGTGGGATTGGAACTAGCGTGCTATTTAATTCTCCTTCCGATCTCTGCAATCTATCCATGCCGTTGATCTACTGATTGCACATCTGATGGTCACAACTAAATCCGACTTAATCTGATCGCTTGTTGGATCAACCATAGTTGTCGATATCTGAGTCTATGAGATCTGAGGATCTAGACCAATTGTGGGATTGGAACTAGCGAGTTGTTAAATTCTTATTTCGCTCCCTACAATTCATCCCTACCGTTGATTTGGCGATTGCGCATCCGACGATCACAACTCAATCCAACTTAATCTGATCACTTGTTGGATCAACCACAGTCGTCAATATCTGAGTCTATGAGATCTAATGATCTAGACCAATTCCAGGATTGGAATTAGTGAGTTTTTTAATTCTTCTTTCGCTCCTTGTAATTCATCCCTGCCGTTGATCTGGCTTGCAGATCCAATGGTCACAATCCTCCAACAATCCTCAAGCCCATGGTAACTCATATGACCGATGCCCGTTATATGAGACGATCAACACCATCAATTTCTTGATCGGACGACTGCTGAGGCTTCTCACCCTGAGCTTACGCTCTTCCTTATGAGCTTTGATCTCTGCATACCGTTCACTCCTCCTCCTGAGCTTACGTTTTTGATTTTGAGCTTTGATCTCTGCTTACTATTCACTCCTCCGCCTGAGCTTATGATTTTCCTGTTTTCCATTGTCGTTGCTATTCTTTCCATCAATGACAAGCACACTCTTTCTGTAAAATATGCCAACAATCCCCCCCTTTGGCATTGATGGAAACCCCGAAAGGCTGGCTAGATCTCCAACTGTAGCATCCAAACCACACCTTCTTATCCCCCTTTGACATCAATGTCAAAGAAAACAGAGAGTGAATCTGTGCTCCCCCTGATCAGATATACTAGGAGCACTCTCCCCCTAACTAGATACACTATTTTAGCTGGATAACGAGGTCACGCCCAACTTCTGGCATAGATACTCAAACTGATCCTTTGAAAGCGGTTTAGTGAAGATATCAACAATCTGATCTTTGGATGGAATATAATGCAAAGAAACAACAATGTTGGTCACCTGTTCCTTCAAGAAGTGATACTTAATGGGTATATTCTTGGTCTTGGAGTGAAATACATGATTCTTTGACACACTAATTGCACTCGTATTATCACAATGAATTGGGATCGGTGCAGTGTATTTTACCTCCAAGTCTGCAAGTGTCTGAATCATCCACAATACTTGGGTACAACAAGTGGCAGCTGCAATGTATTCAACTTCTGTAGTTGATAGGGAAATGGAACCTTGCTTCTTGCTCAACCATGCTACAAGGAAATCTCCTAAGAAGAAAGCGCCTCCACTCGTGCTTTTCCTTTCATCCACGCAGTTAGACCAATCAACATCTAATAGACTGATAGTTGAAAATTATGATTCCTAGGATACCATAGGCCATAGTTCATTATTCCTTTCAAATATTTGAATATTCTATTGACAACTATTAAATGACTCAGTTTAGTTGCAAACTGATATCTTCCTACCATTCCAACAACATGCATTATGTTTGGACGAGATGTTGTGATGTACAACAGGCTGCCTATCACAGACCTATATGAACTTTGATCAACATCATGTGAGTCATCATCCTTTCTTAGCTTCCATCCAGTGACCATAGGTGTGCTCACAGGTGTAGAATCTTCCATTTGAAACCTTTTCAATATTTCTCTTATATATTTCTCCTGAGAAAGAAATATTCCTTCAGACCTCTAAGTAATTTGCAGACCAAGAAAAAATGATAGTTCCCCTATCATAGACATTTCAAATTTAGACTGCATGGCGGAAGCAAACCATTGTACCAATGAAGCATTATTACTTCCGAAGATGATGTCATCTACATAGACCAACACAATGAGAAAATTGTTATCCTCTGTTTTTATATATATATAATTGTCAACTGTTCCTCTCTTGAACCCTTTGTCTTGAAGATACTTATCCAGTCTGTAGTACCAGGCACGGGGAGCTTGTTTCAACCCATATAAGACTTTCTTCAGCTTGCAGACAAAGTCAGGGTTATTTGGCAGTTGGAAACCTTCTGGTTGTTCCATATAGAATTCTTCTTCTAGATCTCCATTAAGAAATGCTGAGTTAACATCCATTTGATATACTTTAAATTTCTTATGACATGCATAGACAAGAAACATTCTGATGGCTTCCAATATTGCCACTGGTGCAAAGGTTTCATCAAAATATTGTCCTTCAATCTATGCATAGCCCTTATAGACCAATCTTGCTTTGTTCCTGACAATTTGTCCCTGCTCATTCAATTTATTCTTAAAGACCCATTTGGAACCTATGACATTTTTACCTTCAGGTCTAGGAACCATCTCCCAATTATTATTTTTCTCAATCTGGTCAAGTTCATCATTCATGGATTTAACCCAATGGTCATCTTTGTTGGCTACATTAAAGTCTTTAGGTTCAAGTAAAGACAAAAAGACATTCCGAGACATTATTCAACTGCTTTCTTGTCTGAACTCCTTGGTTTAGATGACCAACTATCTGATGTTCAGGATGATTTTTCCTAATAACTCTGGAGGGTGTCTTTGTCTTGATCTCTTGGTTTGAGTCCTGTAGAGTATTTGTATCTAACTCAGAGTCTTCTCCTTCTGATTCTTGGACCCGTTCATCTTCAGTTGTGTCCTCTGTAGCAGACTCAATATTGCTCACCTCTCTTATCAGGACTCCTTCATCAACCCTTAAATCAATGCAATCAACTAATTTATATAATATTTTATTAAAGCATCTATATCCTTTGCTATTGGTAGCATATCCTAAGAATATGCCTTCATCAGCCCCGACATCATACTTGCCAAGGTTTTCATTATTGTTCTTTATGTAGCACTTACTCCCAAAGACTTTGAAGTGTTTGATTGAAGCAGGTCTTCCATACCACAATTCATAAGGTGTCTTGTCACTGTGTGGTCTGAGGTGGGATTTGTTAAGAATATGGACTGCTGTGTGTATTGCTTCTACCCAGTAGGTTTGACCAATGTTCTTCTTATTCATCATTGACCTGGCCATTTCCTGAATTGTTCTGTTTTGCCTCTCAACTACTCCATTTTGCTGTGGAGTTCCTCAGATTGTGTATTCTCTCTTGATCCCATGTTTATCACAGAATTCCTTGAAATCACTTAACATAAATTCTCCTCCTCTGTCTAATCTTACTTCCTTTAACCTGTTACCTGTTTGATTCTCAGTTAAAGCCTTAAATATTTTAAATTTCTAAAATGCTTCAACTTTTTCTTTGAGAAAAGCAACCTAAGTGAGTCTGGAGTAATCATCAATGATCATCATGAAGTAGTTTTCCTTCCCTGTGCCCTCCTATCTTGATGGTCCACATAAATACATATGAACTAATTGGAGTGGTTTCTCTGTTGAAGTAGAGCTCTTGGATTTAAACTGTGTCCTGGTTAGCTTTCTTACTTTGTTTACACACAGAATCTTGTAACTTTGATATTCTTGGAAGATCTTTTATTGCATCAAGATTTTTGAGCTTGATTAAGTGGTCAAAGTTTAGATGTCCAAGTCTCCTATGCCATAACCAACTTTCATCATGTTTTCTTAGATGACACCCTTCTCTAACTTCTTTCAACACATATACATTATTCTCTATCCTTATGCCTTTAGCCACCACTTATCATGAGTTTACAGACTTTATCTTACAATCTTTGGAAGTGAACACCACTTCACATCCTCTGTCACACATTTGACTTACACTAAGCAAATTATGTTTCAACCCACCTACAAGTAGAACATCCTGGGCTTTTCCTTTACTATTATTCAAACTCACCATCCCTTTACCCTTGATTTTACCTGGTTCATCATTTCCAAAGGTCACATTTCCTGTTTTGATTTTCCTTATAGACAAAAACTTATCCTTGTCTCCAGTCATGTGGTTGGAACATCCACTGTCTATATACCAGGGGTCTTTTTGTTTTTGAGCTGAAAGTACTAGATCACATTTTTCACCACCTTTCCTTTTCCATGTGCTGGCATTTCTAGCTAAGGGTTTTATCGTTGGATCTTCTTTGTAATTCTTCAGATGGCAGTTTGCAGTTTTGTGGCCGAAGTTATGATAGTTATAGAATTCGAGCTCATTGTTCAATAAGTCAAAGTGATTGGTGCAACTTTGTCTACTCATTCGATGTTTAGTTCTATGTTGCAAAGATTGTTTGTTTCTTTATCTCCTTAGTTGCATGTCTCTAAACTTAATTTGACAATTTGTAATCTTATGACCAAAATTTGAGTAGTAAAAACAATAACCATGGAAAAATTTTTGGTACCTGAAGGATGGCCTTCTTCTTGGCATCTTTTACTCCAACTTCTGATATCTTTGGTTTTGATCAATGATCATCTTATCTTTATTGGCTCTTGGTGGCAGAGTACTCACATGGTCTGATTGTCTGCTGACTTGGAACTTGATCATCTTTACTGACTCTTTGCTTTCTGCCTGTTTGTTGCTTGAACCACTTACATAGCCTAAACCAATCTTCAACAAAGGAGATCTCCGCTTGCTCAGAATTCCATTTAATTCTGTTGAGGCTGTAATGCTTGGAATATTTTGGAGATACAATGCTTTAAACTTCTCTATCTCTTTTCTAGTTCTTACTACCTCTTCTTCTAAGGCTTCACATCTTAACTTTTTCTCTGATAACTGTTGTTTCAGAATGTCCTCTATTTTATTTTACTCTTCTAATTCCATTTTTAGCAGGACAAAGTATCCATCAGGTTTTTTACCGTCTTTCTCGAACTGCATCAACAATTGTTTTTGCTTTTTCTTCTTAAATCCGAGTCTAGCAATTTATTCTAGAGCACTGATCAATTCTCCTTCCAAGTCAACCACAACTTCTTCATCATAAACATCACTTCCTGTTATTTTGTTATCATATTCATCCTTGTCCATAATCATAAAGTCATTAACCTTATCTTCACAAGCATAATCACTATCTGTGTCTCCTGAAGAGTCATCATTGTTTACACATAAAATTTTCTTTTTACCAGATCTCTTGGATTTGTACTTCTCTTCACCTTCAACGTTATGGCTTCTTGTGTGGACACTTAGATGCAAAGTGACCTATCTTTCCACAGTTAAAACATTTGAAGGGCAACTTGCCTTGGTACTTGCCTGATACTTTCTTTAGTCTTGTCACAAATTTTCCTTCAATTTCATCAGGCTCATAATCCTCATTCTTATTTGCTTTAAATGATGCTTCTCTAGAGGTGGGTTTATCTTTATCTATCCTCATTTCATAAGAAGTCAGAGTTCCTAGGAGTTGGTCAATAGGCAGAGCTTTTAGATCATTAAGTTCTTCTATAACAACGACCTTTGGGTTGAACTTATCTGGTAGAGATTTCAAAGTTTTCTGAACTAAAGAGACATCCTCAATTTTTTCACCAAGTCCTTTCATTGCATTTACTAGTTCTTCAATTCTCAGAAACTACTTCCCAACAGTTTCATCCTCTTTCATCTTTAGCTGTTCAAACTGTAATCTGTAGGTTTGAAGCTTGACATCCTTTACCTTCTCATTACCTTCATAAATGATAATGAGTTTGTCCCACATTTCTTTAGCAGATTCTAAGTGCATAACTTTTACAAATTTTGCTTCTGCAAGCCCACTCAGAATAACATTCATAGCCTTAGCGTTGAAGCTGAATTCTAGCTTGTCATCCTTAGAATCTAGTACACCTAGCTTTACATAACCAGTCTCTACCACATCCCATACATCTACACCTAAAACCATTATGTAGGTTCTCATCCTAACTTTCCAGAAGACAAAGTTTGTTCCAGTGAACAGGGGGGCCTTATTGGTTGAAGTTCCTTCATGGCTAGTTATGTTTAAGCTCTAGGATCTACCCTTATATAAAAGGAACCCACTTTGATACCAATTGTTAGACAACTGAGAGGGGGAGGGTGGGGGGGGTGAATCATTTGTCACTGTGATTAAACATTTATACCCATTTAAAACTCATTACAAAACACTTAATGATGATCAAAATAATTCAGGGAAGTAAGCAATATAGTATTCAACATCAATCACACACATGAAGTATACATAGAAAGATATTCCTGAGGAAACCCATAAAGGGAGAAAACCTCTTCTTCTTAATATGATAAATAATATTTATTTTCTTTACATCATCATTCTTATGAGCACCCACTCTATTTTACAAGCTGCAACTTGCTGAGAGCACCAACTCTCTAGTTTCTCTAGCACCCACTAGAAGGAAGCACCAACTCCCTGAGTGTTCTAGCACCAACTGGATGGAAGCACCAACTTCTAGTCACACAAGCACTAAAATCTATAACATAGAACAATGGTTCTCCCTTGCACCACCCTACCACCCCGGTTTTTCTAGCTGCGACTAGATGGAAGCTATAACTTCCCGTGTTCAAGCACCCATTTGAAACTCCAAGGACAAAAATCCTCCCTAGCACCACCCTACCACACTGAGATATAAATCTTTGCTTGCTGAAATTTATTACAGTGATACAACATTTATCAGTGACTTACCCGTCTCATCACTGTTTTGCTACACTTCTCTTCTTTGCCTGCATCAATGTCTTTTTGCTCGCATCTTCTTGCACTTTATGCTCTGTGCACTATATCCATTCTATGCACTATGCCTCCCCTCCGCACTTTCTCACTCTGTTCATGTTGTATTCTTCATTACATACAATTCAACTTGTTTTACAAAGAAACAACAACCTTCCTCCATCTTGACATATTTCTTTTATTCATGCTCTCATCATCCATTACACTCTACATCTCCAACGCTCAATGTCTGTAATCTCAGAACGCTCAAGAGCCATGATTCCAATTCTTAGGAACAATGATTCAACCGCTTAGGAACGATGATTCAATTAGTGTAACTAAATCGTAACTGATCAAGAAATCACGAGATGAAACAACAACCCTTCGATCATATTTGGTTTGATCAATGCCGTTGGATTATACACGTAGAGGATTTTTGATCGACAGGTCCTTGTGAACTTTATTTAAATCTCTTATATCACATGACCAACGACGGTGACTAGACGCTAGGCTTAACGAGCGCTTGAGAGCTTATCGATTCAATGGTCACGATTCAATCTTCTGATAAGATGGACGGCTGACAGAACTTCGCCCTTCAGAACTTCTAGTTTTCAACTTTTCAAACCTTCGAATCAGATCAGACGGTTTATTTCACGGAAACAAATCAATGGTCAGATTTGATCCTTACACTCATCCTTTCATTGTTCAATCCGACTACTAGGCATTAATCAAACATTGATATGGACGACTATCAGAACTTGCCCTTCAGAACTTCGAGATTTGAACTTTTCAAACTTACACTATCCTTCCACTGTATTGTGATCAATGGTTGAGAATACACCCAAAGTGATCTTTCATATAGAACGACTCGTGTCCTTGCTGACGTGGTTTTCCACATATCCTTGCTGACGTGATCTCCCATATGTCCTTTGCTGACGTGGTCTGCCACATGTCCTTGCGGATGAGGTTTGCTGATGTAGATATCCCTGATCTAAAGGTCATCGTATGTTCTCCAGATCTGATGGTCCTTATTCATTTCAGATTTCTGGCTCTCCAGGCTTTGGGTTTTTCAAATCTCAAACTGAAAAATCTGAAGTGATATTTTTCTGGAGCTTAACCTCCTCGCATATTTATACTCAAACTAAATGTTGTTTGCCGATCACGATCTTGGATCAATGGCTCGATCTATCTGCGAAGCATATCTTCTAGCTTATCCTGTCCTTCCACTTAGAATGATCCAATGACGGATGGAAATTTGCATAAATGAGATCTTATATATTTTACCTCTCTTATCCTATCCTTCCACTCAAAATGATCCGACGACTGATGAGAATTCAAGTTTGATCCGACGGCTGACGGGTATTCAGATAATTGAATTCTCAGCCTTTTTACCTCGCTTAACCTATCCTTCCACTTTAAAATGATCTAATGACTGACAGGAATTTGGGTTTGATCCGATGGTTGACGGGTATTCAGTTAATCAAATTATCAACCCTTTAGCCCCGCTTATCCTATCCTTCCACTTAAAGTGATCTGACGGTTGTGAAGATTCTCGAAGAAGATAAACGATCAAGGATGGTTGCAGAACCACAACTTGCGAGTGATTTAATTCGTCACCAAAACTCCACAATTTGAATTTGTACGCCATTGGTGAGTCAACCAAAATCGTCCATCTCCAAGTCTATAAGATCTAACAGTCCTGAATAATTGTGGGATTGGAACTAGCGTGATATTTAATTCTCCTTTCGATCTCCACAATCTATCCCTACCATTGATCTGGCGATTGCACATCTGACGGTCACAACTCAATCCAACATAATATGATTGCTTGTTGGATCAACCACAATCGTCAATATCCGAGTCTATGAGATCTGACGATCTAGACCAATTGCGAGATTGTAACTAGCAAGTTGTTTAATTATTCTTTCGCTCCCCGCAATTCATCCTTGCCATTGATCTTGCGCATCCGATGGTCACAACTCAATCAGACTTAATCTGATCGTTTGTTGGATCAACCACAGTCGTCGATATCCAAGTCTATGAGATCTGACGATCTAGACCAATTGCGGGATTGGAACTAGCGAGTTGTTTAATTCTTCTTTCTCTCCCCGCAATTCATCCTTGCCGTTGATCTAGTTTGCAGATCCGATGGTCACAATCCTCCAATGGTCCTCAATCCCACGATCACTCATATGACCGATGTCCATTATATGAGACGATCAACACCATCAATTTCTTGATCGGACGACTGTTGAGGCTTCTCACCCTGAGCTTACGCTTTTCCTTCCGAGATTTGATCTCTCCATACTGTTCGCTCCTACTCCTGAGCTTATGTTTTTTATTCCGAGCTTTGATCTTTGCTTACTGTTCACTCTTTCTCCCGAGATTATACTTTTCATGTTTACCATCATCATTGATGTTCTTGCCATCAATGAAAAGCACACTCTTCCTGTAAAATATGCCAAAATCCACCTCATACCCACTCTTTGACCCGGGGAATGGTCCACCCAATAGGGCTTTATGACACCCCTCCCATATCTAAATTTGACAAATTGTATAATGTTTTTGAGCATATGTTTATTTTCAAAAGGGGGGATTTGATGCACATGTTTGAGTGGTTATTTTTTAGACATGTCTTACTTGGCATGATATTGTGACTTGTGGACCCTTGGAAGTTGTATTTACTTGTCTTTGCAGGTCCTTGACAGGTGAAAGCTTGATCGTGGAGGCAGAAGGTCAATTGTACCTCCACTTGGGGCATGATGACCATAGGTTGGATAATGCACCCCCTCACCTTTGGACAGCTCGGATGAGGGACATTGCCTTTGGAGGCACTGGAGCATCCCGTGGAGGTGACTTGATAGCTTTCCTAGCCCCAACGTTTTCCTTTGGAGGCCTTTTCCTTCTCTTTCGGGGCATGATGTCACACTTGGAAAGCTAGGGTTTGATGGTGATGGATGATTTGATGATGACTTGGCATATTATGATGTAGGAAGACCGTAGAACATGGAAATTAGGCATTGGGAGGCCCAACGACTTCCTCGACTAGCTCAACATCTTGCTATTTATGCCAAAAGTCACCCCCTAGGGGGCATGACGTCATCTTTCAGTGCTTTATTATTTTATAAAATCAAATTATAATTTGTAAAGGGAAAAACTATGAGGTCAACCTCCCTAATTTGTATTTTACCCTAAGTTAAGTGGACACATTATTTTTACAAGGTCATCTATAAATAACGACCTTTTATCTTTCATTTTAGATATAACACACTTGAGAATTACATAAAGTTTGAGTTGAAATTTTTTCCCTACTTTCTCTCTCTTATGAAATTTTGGATGCTAGTACTTGTCGTCTCTTGTGGAAGAAGTGGTGCACTATCTCTCTTGGATGCTTGTCTTGATTTTGTGGTGGAATATACTTGATAGAAGAGGGTTTATCTTTCTATATCTTGGAATTGGTAAGGAAATTTATGCATATTCTTAGTGTTTCTTATTGTTTCATGGTTATTCTTGTCTAAACCCTTGGAAGAGTATAAAGGCATACACCCTCCACTAAGTCTATCACATTTGTCTTTGGATAACTTACTTAACATGGTTGCTAGGAGAAGTAAAAATGGCTTACACTCTCCTAGATTTACCTTGCCAGCTTTGTTTTCCCTAGGGAGTAAAAAGGATTACATCCCTAGGGAGGTAACACAATTATCCCTTGCAACAAGAGACCCCATAACTCGAATTATAATGCACTAGTCTAATTTGCATTGGAGAAATAAAATCATTGCATTGGAATGCGTGAATCTTTGAGGTATTGCAATTGTCTAAGTTGGAATTGATTTCGTATGTTATAAGCATCATTGTGCCCTAAGGGCATCTAGTTTAGGCTTGTAATTTTTCTTTCTATTGTAAATTAATGCTACAGCCACTAGGGCTGCAAAAAAACTCATCTTCTTCATCTATTGCTTACTTATCTACCGCTGAAATTTACTTGTGAACCTAGATTACTGTTCTACTCGTCATCAACTATCTTTTTGACAATTTACTTGTTGATTTATGTGGCTAGATATAGCTGCTGTATTGATTTTTTGCTACAACCTTTTGGCTGTTATAATAACCTACTGATAACATTTAATAAACAACCCTAAAACTCACCAAAGTCTTGCTTTGTTAATTGGAAGAATAACTAGTCTTTGCTAGCCTATTTTCCTCATCTCTTGCTTGATTTTGGTGGTTAGATTTGCAACTGATATAACTTGTCTACTATAGAAAATATGTTTTCACACTGCTGCAATTTTGGGACAACAACTTGTCTTGATTTTCCTCCTTTGGTTTAAGGCATGTGTATTGTCGAGTGAAATATATGCTATCTATTTCGACATTAAATTGTCAACCCGAGGTTCGTAAGATTCGAGGTGCTAGCACTGTATGTGCAGGTCTAGAGCTCTAATCTAGCAGTCTAATCTAATTCCAAAGACACTCAAATAATTAAGACTAGAAAAATTCGTTACTTAGAGAAGAAACCTAACTTGGAGTGACCATATCTCACAAATTAGGTCATTAATCTATCCGTTGGTGATTTGAAGCTATTGGCAAATTTAAAATGCGAGAAAACTAGTGCAAGAACCTATTTAAATGTATAGAGTAGTCTATGACTATGAACAATGAATTCATTATTGTAAGTAAGCAGTCCTTGAAGATAAATAAGCTATATTTCCTTAAAAGCAATCCTTTGAAGTGAACTCTATTCTTAAAGGAACTTTTCAATATTAAATCAAGAACTCACAGTTCTATTCTATAGAAAATAAACCACATCATTACACTAATATTACTGATTGAAATTAAACAACATCATCTATATATCTTATTCAAATGATCATTCCTATCATCTATGATGGTGAACAATGTCACGATGGCATCTTAGCACTACTGATAATTCAAATGCGAGCAATATTGACTTCTACAGAGATGTGTAAAGTAGAGATAAAAGAATCTAAAGAAACCTCGCCATTAAAGAAATGCCAATTTATTAAACACATATTATTATAATTAATATAAACCTATAAACATTACTCAAAATGAATTATAAACTATACTATCACACTGAGACTGGAAATATTCTAACACAAAGATAATAATCTATGCATCCCTGCAGGGATTAATTTAAACCATAACTTAGTGAATCATAGATGATTGCTATGTACGCTGTCTAGATGACCAATTTGCAAAGTAAAATACAACTTATGTAAATGAGAAAATAAATATATGTGAATATATGAACAGTTAGATGATAAGGAGCATGTATATGTCAATGAAACACAACCTAAGTAAATAACCTGCATAAGAGAATGCACAATTAGATGACCAGATATGGAAAATTACAAGTAACCTGCAAATCAGACAAGGAAACATAACTTAAATAAGAAACATACACAAGAGAGTTATATATGTAAATATGACTATACAACAAGTTAACAAAACATACAGACCAATGGTGACCCCCCTAGGTAGTCTTGGTACTACTCTAGCTTAAGAAACAATCACGATCTCAATACATCAAATTACATTAATATTAGAATTGAGTTACAGAGGTAAATTTAGTATAGTAGCTATATTATCATCGTCCTCTCGTTATGAGAGACCTCGAGTATTTATAGAGTTTAGATACAACTGAGAGGTCGACCACTGAAAGGGTCGATACTCTCCTACAAAATAAAATCATTAAGAACTTGTAACGAACAACATCTTCTAGCAAACTCATGCGCTTAAAATAAAGGCCGAACACAATTGTTTGAATCAAAATAATGATACCCATAGCTGGAGGGTTCAAACAAGTATGAAACCCATGTTTCACATTCGCCAGGAAAGGCCCGCCAATATACCAACCCACAAACTTATTGTGCTCCGAGTTCCGTATCGAGGGATGAATCAAGGGTCGGATCAAGGGATGGATCGCATTTTTGACCTGTTTCAATCAAAAGACAAGTGTTAATGGTTTGCACTCATTCGATTAAGGATAATCTCATAATAAAATCATCAAAATGAATAATATACATACCTTATGCTGATCCATAGAAAATTGATGGAAGAAACCTCATAATACCTTCAAAAAAGGATAATAGAGGTATGAATTGTATGATTCCCATGTGCAAAAAGAGACTCATAGAAGGAAAAAATTGGGAAAAACACGGAGTCAACATGTATCAATCATTTGTCTTGTTCTTGGAAGGGATAACATTGTCTTGTAGGTACACAATGTTTGGAAATCATTCTCCATTAACAAGAATCTTTCTCAAGCCTTTTCCTCACTTCCAAAGCTTGACCCATAGGGGACTCATGCATTATTATCTCACTTTACATATCAATCCCCATAGGGTCACCGATATTCCCCCCTTGTGGTGACATGTCATCACTATAACGTGGGGAGTGTCTATCTAAGGTGACAATGGGTAGGAACTCCCATAGTTGTCACACTTCCATGAATTGGGTTGGGATTTTCTCAATCTACAGATTGTGCAATAAAATTTTGGCGTCGTTTCCAGGGAGGATTTTGAATCCTCTTTCGAGCCCTAATGACACTTTGGCAAGCTTAGATCCCAAAATATTTTACCCATAGCTTGCTTGGAAACTCTTTTGGAGGGAAGTTCGCTTACCATTCTTGATGAGATTTTCAGAAGGCTCATCTTGCGACTCCATCATGACACGAACCCGAGGGAGGGACTATGCTAGCCCTCCTCCTTTACCTAAACTTCCTAGAACCATATCAAAGCGTTCTAAACCATTACTTGTGCCTCCCAGGCCTTTGATTGTTCCGACATCTATTGTTCATCCACTTAGTCCTGTCTCTCCCTCAACTGCACCTGCCGTTGTGAGTGTATTCCACAAACCCTGGGAAAAAAATGTGTGTAAGCCATTGTATATCACAAGAATACCTGGATCACCCCATAAAATCCCAAAGGGTTTTAAAGAATAGCTTCCCACCTTCTATGGTTCACCCAAACTTTGGACTACGTCCACAATGACTAACTTCTTTATTTTTCTTTGTGAAATTCATCTCAGGCTTGCACAATGCGCTTACAATAGATATATAATGATATCTTTCTCCATCCTACCTAGCCACTCTGCAGTGCAAGCCTCTCTCTGGAAAAATATCCATAGACCTTCAGACATGGACACTCTCTCATTCTCAGTCTATTATCTCAACAACAACAATAACAACCTTCAACACAACTTCAACCGCCTATTCTAATCGACCCGTTACATATTTATTCATAGAATTTAGGGCTCAAAATCCTATTCTCTTATCCCCAAAACCCTATGAAAATTCATAGTGACTCATTTTTCAGGTGTGCTTTTCCTGCCTTTGTGTCTACATGCTAGTTTTCCTTTCTTTTTTCCCGCTGCTTTGTCTCCTGCTTTTGTGCGTCTATCTTCTTTTGCATGCCCAACTATTGTCCTTCCTTCTTTTTCTTTCACCCTCATTATTCATGCTTCAAACTTCCTATCCAATGACCCCCAACACTCACCCGTGGCTCGTCTCGAGCCACTTAATCCTATTGCATCTTTCCCCTCTCTTCCTTGAACTTCTGGAGGGTCTCCTTTTCTATCATGACTTCTTTCTTGAATCTTGCTTCTTGTTCCAAAATCTCCTCTACAACTTGCGCAGTTAGGGTCATGAGTTTCTCCTTGTTGTCGTGCATTGCTTTCTTTACTGTGCTCTATGTAACTGCCAATTCTCATATTACCCTTAGTGCTTCATCCTATAGTGGTACAAATCATTGTTGGATACTCTTATGCTGGTCTTTTATATGTTTTACTTCAATGTATGAATGTCTTATTGCATGAGTGTGTGTCACACACTAAGCTGGTGGTAGTGTACTTATGCTTTCTGAAGCCTTATGTGCTCTTTCCTATGCATCCCTTAATATAGCTTCCACAACCTTCATCTCTAGATCCTCCATCAGATTTTTCCAAATCTGCGTGCTTTCCTCACATAGCTTCGCTAATTCCTCCTCTAGTCTCTTAATAGCTGCTACTGAGGTCATACCATTTCTTTCTCTTTCTTCCTTTTCCTCTGTCGCTGTCCCTGGTGTGGCGCGTGATTCCAAGTCTTTGATCCCGGTGCAGAAGTCTATAATGAATTCCATGATTTTTGAGACTTGTTCTTCAAGTGTGGCTTCTACCATTATCAATATTTCCAAAATTTCCTTATACAGTTTCTGGATGGCCTGTTGTATTTTCTCTGCTTGCTACTCAAGCTCATCCTTCTCTTTCAATATTCTTTCGACCTTTTCCTCAACCTCTCTCTTCTCCTGTAGTATCGTTTCAGGTTTTTCCTCAACCACGCTCTTCTCTTGTAAAGTAGTGGCATAATCTTGTTGTAGCTCTATCCTATGCAACACTCTCTTTATCTGTGCAGGTCTTGTTGCTGTATCTCCCCTACCTCTTACTATCTTACCTTGGGTTTCCTTTTTCTTTTTCCAATTTTTTTTTTCTTTTTTTTGTTTTACTTCCCTACTATAATAAAAATACTATGGTACATTTGTTCTTGCACAACTCAGATCAATGCGAAGAAATTTGACCATCTCTATAGAGTTTCAATCGATTTCCATTTACCATTCCTCCCATGACTTCTCCATCCAAAATTTCCAACTTTGCAACAACTGCCTTCGTCACATGCTTAATCACATATGGTCCTAACCAATGCATTCAAAACTTTCCTAGATGCTTCATAAATTTAATGTCGTATAGTAATACTAAGTCCCCCACTTGAAACTTTTTCTGTTTTATATGTCTATCATGCCATGCCTTTTCTCTTGTTTTATGAACTTGTTGATGGAACCCTGGGACATATCAATCTTCCTCAAATTGTACCAATTGTGACAATATCTCCTCTACTGTGCCAGAGTCTGAAAGATCAGTAATCACTGCAATGCGTAGGCTAGGCACAATAAACTCCATCGACATCACTGCTTCTTGCCCATAGACCAACCAAAATGTGTCTGTCTGGTCAATTTTTTTTCTCGTAGTCATGTATGCCCATAATACTGCAGGAATCCTTAAGTCCCAATCATCTCTCCCTACATTACAAATATTTTTCAGCACATTCTTTAGAATCCTATTAAAGTCTTCTACTGTCCCATTGGCCCGAGGGTGATGCGATGTTCTCCTCTGATGATGAATTTGAAATTCCTTAGTCAATATTGCAATTTTATTATTCAGGAAGTGTGTCTCTCGATCACTGAGTAAAATGCATGGGCATCCAAATCATGTGACTACATTCTCAAATAGAAATCTCACAAAAATCTCTTCGCTGCAGTCTATGATTGACGCTGCTTCTGCTCATCTGGTCAAATACTCCATCGTAATGATTATATACCTAGCTCTTGATCTTCTTGCTGATGGGTTGATTGGTCCAACAAAGTATATTTCCCATTTATCAAATGCCTTCAATGTAACTTGTGGGTGTAAAGACATCTCATCCTTTCTGGAGGGATTGCCCACCCTTTGACAAACATCACATGCCTAAAAATATTCTTTAACATTCTTATGAAGTGTGGGCCACCATAGCCTTGCACAAAAAATATTCTACACAGTTGGCCTTTCATTCTCTAACACATAGCGTCTTACTATCCGATTTGCACCTAAATTGTATAAGTTCCCTACAATTAGCTGATAGTATGTTGATTCAAACACTAACTATTTCTTTTGGGAAACATTCATGTTTGACAAGGCCATTCCTATACTTAACAACTACACAATGTATGCGAAGTAGTCATCCACCGTTGTAACTGCAAATAATTGTGCATCTGACAAGATGCCATCTAGATTCACTACATCTTCTCCTGATAGTATGCACAATAAGTGATCCAGTCCTGCATTAACATTCCCTGATTTCACAACAACCTCAAAATCATATTCCTGGAACAACAACAACCATATGCATATTCTGCCCCCCAATATTGGCTTGTTCACTAAGTATCTTAGTGCATAATGGCCTGTGTACATATTAAAATGAGACCCCAATAAACAATGTCGAAACTTATGCAGTGCATATACCATGGCCATTCCTTCTCGTTTTGTGGTAGTGTAATTGTTTTATGCTGTTGACAACTTCCTACTTGCAACTCCAATCGGGTGGTCTATGTCTCCTTCTCCTGGATGAGATAATACTGCATCCAAATCTATGGACGATGCATCCAAATAAATATGAAATTCCTTCTCCCAATCTGGGAATATTAAAATTGGCGTGGTCACTAACTTCTGCTTCAATGTATCCAAACCCTTTTGACAATCCTCATTCCACTGGAACTTATCCTCTTTCTTCAACAATTTCTCCATAGGTGTTGTAATATGCTCATAACCCTTAATGATATTCTTGTAGTACCCTATATGACCAGAGTTTATTTCAGCTGTCTTACTGATGTGGGTGGATGTTATTCCAAAATCACTACAATCTTGGAAGGATCCACTAATAAGACCTTCCTACATACCACATGGCCCAACAAAATTCCAAAGGGCACATTGAAAATACATTTCTTTAAATTCAGTGAGATCTGACATTGTCTACACCTATCCAACATTAACCTGAGTACTTCTTTGTAATATTTCAATAGACTAAACACATTCCAATCATCTAAGTAAATTTCAAGGAACTCATGAATAAAATCCTTAAAAACTGCTACAACTACTCTTGAAAACACTGTAGGTGCATTCTTCAGCCCAAAAGGAATTACTATGTACTGGTATCTCCCCAACCCTGTTGCAAAAGTAGTCTTAGATTTTTCTTCCCACACAATCTTTATCTGATGATACCCTGAAAATCCATCTGTGAAAGAATATGCCTCCTTCTCTCCTACATTCTCTAGCACTTCATCTGTGAAAGGTGTTGGAAATGGATCATGTAGACATGCATTATTTAGGTTCCTTAGGTCTACACAAATCCCGATTCCCCTTGTTTTCTTATATTGTACAACCATTGGCCTTATCCATTCCGATTACACCATTGGTTCAATAATCCTTGCTTCTAACATTCAGTCTATTTATGCTTTCACCTTCTCTTTATACTTTGGATTTAACCTGTAGGGTCTCTGTCTCACTGGTTTAACATATGGTTTCAAAGGGATCTTGATTTCTCCTAACTCACCAACTATCCCCTTCATCTATGAGAACATAGTTGGGAATAGATCCTGAGACTCGTGCAGTAAATATGCAATCTTCTCCATAGTTTCATCATTCTAGTAAGCTCCTATCTACGCAAACTTTGGGTTTTCCTTTGTCCCAATATTCACCTCCCATGTATTTATTGGCTATGTGTACGCAAAAAATTCAAGCTCTGGTCCTTCTATTGCGCATTCCCCCTCAATTTCAGGTACTTGTACATTCCTTGGATATTCCTTGTCTTGTTCTTCTTTAGCAACATTATAAAATTCTAGTAATTCATGGAAACTCATAGAAGCTCTATGCGCACTACACACAAATACTACCTCCATTGACCGTTCTTCTGAAAAAATATTATTTCTAATGACCTACAACACTGCATCTAGTAATGGAGATTCATGTTCAAATGTAAATGTTACCTTAAACCTTTGAATCAACTCATCCCAGTTTATTGTTTCTCTGCACATTTCTAGTTCCAAGTACCCATTCTTAGGGATCGTATCTGTAAGGTAGCTAGGGAGGTAGTGGGGGGGCCGAGAGAGCCCATAGTGATAATAGTGGAGGCCATTCAATGTAAGGTGGACTAGGTCCACTATATTATTAAATAAGGCCCAATATGGTAGTTAGATATAATAAATGGGTAGTTAGATATAATAAATGTAAGATGACTTCTTAGAAGGTTCTACTTCTAGAAGATTCCTCCTCTAGAATGTTCTTAGGTGATGGTAGCACTATATAAAGGGTTAAAGCAATGTAATGAAACATGAAGATAATTATTGTATTTGGAGCAATAGATCAATAGGAGTATGTCCCCTCGAAGAGGCAAGTGAACAGGAGAGGATCCCTTCCATAATATGATTCATTGTATGGTGTTACCCTACCTCAAGGGCTCAATAATAAAGTGTGGTTTCTTCTATATTGCTCTGTGGATCTATTGTGTATTCAATATTTGTGGTGATTATATTTTTAGATCTATTTTGGTTCTTAACAAGTGGTATTAGAGAACTTTCATTGGCAAACATTGTGGACAAACATTTTTTATTTTTGCAGATTTTTTTTTTTGGAGAAGAAAAAAGAGGGCCGCGACATTTCAGAAATTTTCGGTATATTTCTGTGAATTTTTTTCAGAAACAGGTTGTATATCTAAGTTCCCCTCAGAAAAACACCCAAGTTGAAAAAACAAATCGTCTGAAACGGAGTCCGGGAAGTCAAGAAATTGAAGTTTTAAAATATGCAAATTTTCAGGGTTTTTTCCGCAGACGACAGTGCAATTTTATTTATTTATTTATGTAGTAGCTAGAGGCTAAATTTGCCCAAACAAATTACATATCTGAGTTCCTCTCACAATTTCACCCAATTTCAAAAAAAAATCAGCCGAAACGGAGTCTGGGAAGTGAAGTTATGAGCATTTTAAATTCAATAGTTTTTTAGGGTTTTTCCAGAAAAAACTGTGATTTTCTGCCGTAACTTATTGTTCTATTTTTTGGGTTTTTTTGTGACGGCTGTGGGACCGAAGAGTTCATAGGGTGCTCAGATGAATATTTCCTCTCAAACCCTTAAATAAATTCTTTAAGCATTCAAATCCCAATTATATGACACATTGAATGACAAATT
Source organism: Picea engelmannii (assembly GCA_009831015.1). Classification (NCBI taxonomy): domain Eukaryota; kingdom Viridiplantae; phylum Streptophyta; class Pinopsida; order Pinales; family Pinaceae; genus Picea; species Picea engelmannii. Next base: position 562,913 of record ML778290.1, read on the forward strand.
GGATGCCTTTGGAGATGGCCTCAATGATAGTTTTCATAGTATTCAAGATTCATTGGATATCATGCAGGAGAGATTTCTTATGGTGAACATCCAGGATGAGTATAATCAAGAAATATATGCTTGGTATGATCTCGATGCCAATTGCGATGATTGGTATATGGATAGTTATCATTTCTGGGATGACAACCACTTCCATATTTTATTTGATGACTCTACTCCACCTTCTGTAGAGAACAACAATGTCCCACATCAAGAGCTAGTTATGATTACCAACGTCCAACCTGCATATTCTACAATGATATTTTTCCTTCTAGATTCAGTGTTGACCCTTTCTCACTATGTGGCTAAATATTCTTATTTGGATCCACATGATAGGTGTCAGTATTGGGAGCATCATTTCCAATTGGTTATTGGGTGCCAATATCTTTCGTGTGGAGTTCACATGAGCACTTGGACATGGGACCCTGGTTTACAATGGCAGTTGGACTACTTTAGCATGGTGGCTTCCATTTCTCAATGGGACCCTGGTTCTCTAGTCTACTTTAGCACTATGGTCCACACTTATCCATGAGACCCTGGTATATGGTTGTACATCAAGCATTGAGGACAATGATTTCAAAAGGGGGATGGAATGTAAGGTAGCTAGAGAGGTAGTGGGAGGCCGAGATGGCCCATAGTGATAATAGTGGAGGCAATTCAATGTAAGGTTGACTAGGTCCACTATATTATTAAATAAGGCCCAATATGGTAGTTAGATATAATAAATGGGTAATTAGATATAATAAATGTAAGAGGACTTCTTAGAAGGTTTTACTTCTAGAAGATTCCTCCTCTAGAATGTTCTTAGGCGATGGTAGCACTATATAAAGGGTTCAAGAAATGTAATGGGACATGAAGATAATTATTGTATTTGGAGCAGTAGCTCAATAGGAGGATGCCCCCTCGAAGAGACAAGTGAACATGAGAGGATCCCTTCCATAACAAGATTCATTGTATGGTGTTTCCCTACCTCAAGGGTTTCAATAATAAAGTGTGGTTTCTTATATATCACTCCGTGGATCTATTGTGTATTCAATATTTGTGGTGATTATATTTTTAGATCTATTTTGGTTCTTAACAATATCCAATGTATATATAAACTGATGTGTCCATTCCTCCTTCAGTATTGAAATCCATATGGTTCTGCACTGCTCAACATGACTTGTTGGGTCACTTATGTAAATGTGTTGAACATGCAAAGAATAGATCTAGCTAGAAAATACCACACACATTTGCAGAGAGAAATTGAGAAATAAGAAGCAAGAGAGAAATAATAGAAGAATTCTCATTAATCGTATTGAATAATGAATAATTTACACATGATATACTATGTATAACTCAATCAATTTGCATTGGAGGAGAACTAATGCACCTTAGTGGTGGTCTAGAGTATTTGGACACACATCAAGAGTTACGGGTGTGAAATTCCACCTAGTCTAGTCTCTTAGGCAGTTACGGGAGTGAACTGCCACCTAGCTGAGTTAACTAGTCAACCGGTCTTTAGTTAATTGACTAGACATAGTGTAGTGAGGAGTAGATCAAGGAATAAAGGGTAATGCACCAGTATGGTGATGATCCCAAGGAAAGTGAGCATTAGCATGGTGATGATCCCAATGTTTCATGGTGACAAAAGCAATGCAACATCTAGACTCAAATCAACTAGTCAAACTGAAGTGTCAATTGAAGAGAATATTTTCTAGGAGGAATATTCTCCCCTAAAATATATGAGACTAGATAATGACTAATTATGACTAATAAACAAGGAGAAAACTTGGAAAAATAAATCCTAGGTGTGTGTGAAGTAGCTCCAACACCCCCCTAGACATCACTATGGTGAAAATAAAGAATGGGTCCCGACAACGAAGCCATGTTAGGTACCCAAATACAAAAGATACACTGAAATAAAGTGAGGAAAGAGGGAAAACCTCATGGGAAACCCCCCCCTCAATGTACAATGTATGTAAAAAGAATAACTATAGTTGCTAGGCAACTGTGTCCTTCACTCCAAGACGACTTCACAGAGAATGAAACTTCTCAGTGAGGGTCTTGGTGAAGATGTCTGTTATCTGTTCTGCTGAAGGAAAGAATTGTAGGTCGATGATCCCCTTGTGTACTAAGTCCTAGATGTAGTGCATGTGGATATCGATGTGCTTCATCCGCTGCCTCTGAAATGGATCTCTGCAGAATTTTAGAGTGATCTGGTTGTCACACCAGATGAGGATTGACTGGTGAAACTGAATGCCCAACTCAGTGAGAAAATGCTGTAGCCACATAGCCTGAATGGTTATGTTAACTACCCCTTTGTACTCTTCCTCGACTGAAGATAGAGAAATGACAACTTTCTTCTTTCTCGACCAACAGATAGTCCCGAAACGAAGACTGAGTGAGTAACCAGAAGTGGACTTGCGATAAGTGCTATCTCCAGCCCAGTCACAATCAGTAAACCTGATGAGATCTAATGTAGAGTCTGCTACATAATGAATCCCAAAGGTGATGGTGCCCTGTACGTATCGAAAGATACACTTTGCAGCCTTCCAATGTAGCTCATTTGGCTCCTGCATGAACCTGGAAACTACACCAACTGCATAGGAGAGGTTTGGTATGGAGTGTGTGAGATACACCAAGCTCCCCACTAGCTGTCTGTACAATGTGCTGTCAACTAGTCGAGTCTCCCCACCATCCTCAAGTTTCACTCCTGATAGGAAAGGAGTCGGAGAAGACTTGCAGTCAGTCATGTGAAATCTCTCAAGGAGATCTCGTGCATACTTGGCCTAAGACAGTTTAATGCCCAATGCATCCTGAATGATCTCTAGTCCAAGGAAGAAGTGTAGCGGACACATGTCTGTCATCAAAAACCTATTATGTAGAATCCTCTTGACTGCTGCAATTGTTGAAGTCGAGCAACTAGTGATCAACAAATAATCAACATACAGAACTAAGAGTAGAAGTGAATAAGCAGTCCTAAGCATGTAGACATCCGGGTCTGATTTACAATGTAGAAAGTTTTGTGACAACAACTAGGAGTCCATATTGGCATACCATGCCCTCAGAGCATGATTGAGGCCATAAAAGGAATTATTCAGTCGATAGACCAAATATGAGTCCGACATAACTCCCTGGGGATCTCCATGTAGATATCCTCAGACATATTACTGTGAACAAATCCATTCTTCACATCCATCTGATGGACTTCCCATCCCTTGGATGCCGCAATGGCAAGTTCTAATCATATGGAATCCATCTTCGCTACTGGAATGAAGGTCTCATCATAGTCAATACTATGCACCTACTGAAAGCCTTTGGAAACAAGCCCGGATTTGTATCTGCTAATATGTCCATCCACTACGCTCTTGGTCCTCTAGACCCATATGCATATGAGAAGTTTCCTCCTAGAAGGAAGGGGAAACAAATCCCAAGTCTATTTCTCGAGGAGGGAGTTGTACTCCTCCCGCATGGAGGATTCCCAAAAGGGATTTCCAGCAGCCTTTCCATAAGACTGTGGGTATGAAGACTGAACCAAGAAAATATTCCTGGAGGGAAATGGTTCAGTGGAAGTGAGTGCAACAAGAGGCTCCTCGAAATAATATTGAGTCCTCCTAGTATCGGCTGGATCACCAACGAGATCCTCTGCATCCTAAAGAGTTGTCTATGCCCACTTGGGCCTCTGATCTGGTTCTGCAACTGCATCTGGATGCTCTGAATATACATATAACTGTAATGAATCTGAATCTGAATCACCTGATTCCTCTGAATCATAACTCTCATCTGAATAATAGTTAACATATGCATGCTCATCATCTCAGACAGGTGGAAGAATGAAGGTATCTGCATGCAGCTACTGAGGTACATGGAAGACACTTTCCTTGAATTGGACACTTTGCTCAATGATGAGCCGGTCCGAGGAAATATCGGTAAGTCTATATCCCTTCACACCATTGGGGTATCCAACAAAAATACACTCATTTCTCTTTGGATCAAGTGGCTTCTTTTTTTTAGAGGGAATCCAGGCCCATGCACGTGAACCAAAAATATGAAAGTGGGTCACTTCTGGTTTGAGGCCACTCCAAGCCTCGTAGGGGGTCTTATCCTTGATAGATCTATGGGGAGATATGTTTTAGATGTATGTTTCACAATTAAGTGCTTCAACCCATAGTCTCTATGGTAGTGACTTTGCATGCAACATGCAATATGCCATCTCCTTTAGAGATCTTTTTTTCCACTCAACAACTCCGTTTTGCTGCAGAGTATAGGGAACCGTGTGCTGCAACTGAATCCATACCTCATGGAAAATATTATGGATCTCATGATTTACATACTCTCCCCCATTATCAATTCATAGGACTTTGATCTTATTTCCAGACTGTGTCTCAACTAAGGCTTTGAAATATTTGAGGTGTTGAAAGACCTCAGATTTTTTCTTGAGAAAGTAAATCCATGCAAAACATGAGAAATCATAAAAGAAATGAGAATAAACCTCACTTTGCTGATAGATGGATGCGGAAAAGGACCCATAAGGTCATTGTGGATCATATATAAAGGCGCAAAAGCTCTCTGAGAATTTCCTTTGTTGAATTTCTCTTAAGGGTGTTTTCCGAGAACACATCCCTCACATACTCCCTTGGAGAAATGGATGTTTAGTAGACCATCAAACAATATTTGCTTGCTAATCTGTTGCATATATCTGAAATTAAAATGTCCAAACCTTTCGTGCCATTTCCTACTACTTTCATTGGCATGGGTAAGTAGTAAAGCAAAATCTGGTTCAATGAATTCAGAAAATGTATACAATATAGACTGATGATTTACCTGACCGGTAGAAACCCTGGAGTTGGTTTGCATGTTGTATATTTCCACTACATTTGGTGTGAATATGAATTTCTTTTCGGTGCCAGAATTCATCATATTATACACGGAGAGAAGGTTGACGGAAAGTTTGGGAACGTGCAACACATTCTCGAAGCTTCCGTTGGTGATTTCAATCCTTCCTTTCTCGGTGACTTCGATTGAAAAGTTGACCCCATCATAATAGGAGGAACTTTGCATACATCCAATGAAGAATAGACTGCTTTTGAGGCAACCGTGTGATGTGATTTTTCTGAATCTACGATCCAAGCATCGGGAGAGGAGTTGATGGCAATCAAGGCATGGATAGAATTTCCTTTCTTGGGATTCTGATCTTCTATATTTTTCTTCTAGGCACCCTCGGAGATGAGACCTCCAAGGTTTTTTTGCTGAAGTATTTGAGACATTATATCTATTTTTTTTTGCTTGCATTCGGATTATGGGTGGAATCCTTTGAGACAATATGTGCATTTCTCCCCTTTTCTTCCCTTTTCCCCTTTGGATCCAGAGGCATCGATGAAGGGTTTTGTGTACCCTTCCTTCTTCGAATGTGCATGAGATTTCCTTTTGTCTTTATCTTTAGATTTTTGATATTTATGGCTTCCATCTTGCACAGTGAGTTCATGCGCCTTTGGGGCTTTGATTTTTCCCATGTTGATGAGCTTGGTTTGGTCTTGTGTCAAGGATTCAATAAAGTCCTCAAGAGAAGGTATCTTCTAGGTGGCTCCAGAGGTGAATATGATAGAATGGAAGGTGGATATGAATACAGAGAATCCAGGACCAAGTTTGGATAGAATGGTGAGAACCATTTGTTTCTTCTCCTTAGATTTATCAACCTCACAAGCTTTGAGTTGCGACAGTAAATCCTTGAATTTTGTAAAGAAATCTTGGATATTGTCGAAGATTTTTGGATCCAATGTGAGAAAATACACCTCCAACATGTGTCCCCTCATCTCATCCTATTTTCCAAAGATCCTTTCCAAGGTGGTACAGGATTCATTGGGACTCTTACAGGAAGATATGTGAAAAAGGAGATCGGGAGAAATAAGACTACAAATTGTTCCGAATGCTTCATCCATTCGATTTAAGTACTTGGATTTTTCTATGGCTGATGTCGGTTCTGTATCTACATTCAAGGTTAAATTGTACAATCCTCTGGTTCAAATATGTATGACTATTTTCTCCTTCCATGAAAAGTAGTTGTAAGGTGCAAGAATGAATTCTTTTTGGAAATCCATCTTTCTGTTGTCTTCAATATTTTGTACCTGCATTTTTTTTTGGTGTTGCTTTTGCTTAGAAGTCCGTCGGCTATGATACCATGTAAATGTGTTGAACCTACACAGAATAGATCTAGCTAGAAAATACCACACACATTTGCAGAGAGAAATTGTGTTAAGTACCTAAACTAGATCTGCAAATATACTTCAATAATACCAAGAATAAACCATAAACCATTCACCATAACATGAATACACGAAATATCCAAAACCCTTGAGGTAGGGTAACACCATATATTAATCCTTATGGAAGGATAAAACTCCTCAAGCAATCCTTGCTTGTACAATCACATTATTCTTCACTATGTTTCATTACATTGCCTAGACTTCTTTATATAGCTCTCCCTATCTCCTAAGAACCTTCTAGAGATCCTTCTCACATTTATTACATCCAACTACCATAGTGGGCCTTTATTAATATAGTGGACCTAGTCCACCTTACATTGAATGACGACATTCCCATATATTAAATGACTTCCACTAATAACACATAACTACATTTCCATTGGGTGCCTCCCTAGGTACCCCATATTACCTCCCTAGGTATACCACATTCCATCCCCCTTCACATGTTTCGTCCTCGAAACATTANAAGAAACCATACAATATGACCGGCTAAGCAATGTAGCCAACTGGTACCAAGTACGGCCATCCATCCATCCCAATGGAAGTTGAACATGATGTCTATCTGCTACCTTTGCACCCTTATCTTTCTCTGCATCATGTCGCGGTTGCCCTGTCTTTATCTTCCTTGTCTGGTGCCCTGCTGGTGCATAAATGTGTTCATGCACATGCCCTTGCCTTGATGACTTTTGCATCTCTATATGATGTGGATGGCGATATACAACAACTGTAGGAATTTGTTCTTTTTTTCTTCAAATCTGCAACTCTTTGTGCCTTTGAGTCAATGACCTCCTTAGCTTCATGATTATGTCCTTCTTGTAGTTTTGTTTCATCTCCTTCTGTAGACTTCGCCTCTGATTCAACTCCAGACTGGGCAGTAACTTCTTTGCTAGCCTCCATGGGTCCATCTTTCTTACTAAGAGACACATCCTGCAATGTGATTTTCTTTTTCTTGTACCACAACTTTAAAAACTTCTTTTGCACATTAATATTAATGGTACCCACTGACTCGATCCAAGGATATCCCAAAACAATATCCACTTCATCCATATCCATAGCATAAAAATCTGAATGCAACACATATTTATCCATGGTAATCTTCAAATCTTTAAAAATTTGA
>ML778290.1:579476-592530 GCA_009831015.1 Picea engelmannii
AATTACTTGGCATCAACCAATGACATCAATCAAACCAAACCATTTACATCAATGACATATGATCCAACAATCTCCCAAGTAATCAAACCATTGGCATCAATGACAAACCATTGGCATCAATGACAACATGATCCAACAATATCTGGTGAGGAAACATTAAAATAATGAGAATATTAAAGGGGATGTTGATACCGTGGAACCCAATGAAGGTAAATATCGAGAGCTGGTTGAAAACAAAGGAGTTGAAATTTGCACAAAAAGATAACAAAAACCTAAAGTTAATACCGTGCAAATATTTGGACAAGTACGTATTTAGCGACTTGCATGAAGTATTTTTCTATGATTTCCCACATGTGTTGCATGAGTGGATATTGAGGTTGAAATAAAACCACCCTACAAATCAGATCAGACAACTAGAGTGGGATTCTTTGGAGATCGCGCAGTTACAAAAAGTTGACAATAAATTGATGATCACAGTAGATTTCTGGTTAGACAAAATTGTTGCAGGATTTATCACAAAATTTGTAGTAGATACTGTGAAGTCTTACAGCGCAACAGAGCAAGAGTTCCTGAAATGACCTAGAGGTAGGTGTTGAGGAAAATATATGAAATGATATTACTCAAGCATTTTCAAATCTTGCTTGGCTAAAGCAAGTTAGACGTGAATATCACCCTAGATTTATAGCCATCAAAATTTGTATCCTAACTCACAAGTATTGTTTACAAGTGTTAAGTTGTTTTTTATTTATAAATAAAAGCCTGTTGAAAAATTCATTATTTATGTAATTTTATGAACATAACAGATGCTAAAGATAAATATAGAGACAAAAGTAAAGACACCAAGTCAATAATTAAAACAGATGAGACATAACACAATCCTTTATTTCATTCCAATTCATCAAAAAATCGTTCTCTTTACAAAATTCCCTAAGGAAGTTTTGGACCAAAGTCAAACTTAGACGTCCCTGATGAAACATACAAAAGGACTTCTGACAGAAAATAAAAAAATGAACTTTAAAAGCTGGATCAGCTTGCCACGGATTTTTTCCCACTCGACTCTGCATAATAGCCTTTGTCAGTCATGAAATATAATTCAGAAACAAACAAGTCTACACGGACTATCAAAGATAGATTAACACCTCTGAAAAACAAGTGTCTGAATGATGTAATTCATCCCTGAATCTTGCTTTCTACAATAGGAGCCCGCTATCATAAAATAAAATTAGGCTTTTAATGAATTAAGGAATGAATGAAAACTGAATTATCTCAACAAAAACTCAAAGAGAAAACCTTAGTATGCTTCTCCTTGTTCCTCCCTTTCCTTTTGCCTTTAAGCATTTAGAATTGGTTGAAGTACTTGAACTACGTCTTTAGTTAAGTTAACTAAAACTCAACCACTTTTTCTTTAGTTAAGGCGGAAAAGTAATAAATCATAATAAGGGTTTTAAAATAAATAATAACTAGTAGGTGGGACCCCTTGTGACTACCTTTTACCTTTAACAATCATAACACAACTATTTAATCAAACAAAACATCCCTCCTTGTGACTCCCATCATCACATTCATATTTGACAATTTATCTCAATGATAATTGAAATTATTTCCAAAATATATTACCCATATATCCAAAAATAGTGTGCTGTCCAAAATTTTAAAAGTCAACTGTTCTCAATAATTAATAAATAAAAAAGCTTAAAATCCATATTTTCCACTCTGGGAGGCAATCTTTCACTTGTTGTTTCTTTCTCCTTTTGATCTCTCTGAATTTTCCTTAGGCTGTGTCGAGCCTTTAGGCCCAATCTCGCTGATCACAAGAGAGAAATCATTTCTCAATTGCATGCGGGAGGAAACAGATTTATCATAGTCATTAGAGGGCGAGGAAGGGGAAAAAATGGATTTTTCTTTGTCAAGGGCATGGTGGGCCTCGGTTTTCAACCTTTTTATCGCATGGGAAGACTAATCTGGTGAGTGGATAGGGGTAGCTTGGACAATTTGATTGATAGGCGGGGGAGAAGGTAAAGATAAGTTAGGCCAACCACGATGTTGGGAGATTGCCGGGTGGACAATCTCTTGCCATTTTTCATTTTCAAGAACTTTAGGCTGTAGTGAGACATGAGGAGGCACGAGGATACCAGGGACCTATGGGGCTTGGAAGGGAGGCCTTTCAAGCCTAGGTTGGACCACTCCTTGCCTAATCCAGTTAAAAAACCTAGCTTGAAATAGCTGGCCTAACTCTTCCGAGTCTGCATCAAAGTGTATATAGAATCTTGTCCTTGTAGGGCACCTATTCCAATTAAATTTCCCTCGGTTACCTCTTCCATGCCTACCTTTGTTGAAAAATCTCATTCCTATATGCATAATTGATTAGAAAATAGTTTCTTTAAGAACCATACATGACAACTCTTTTAAAATATGAAATAAAATTTGGCTCAACAACATATCAGACTCATGCAATCCAATCCATACAAATTGTTTAATAGTTGTCAATGAGAAGGGGGTGAAAAAAGGTTTCGGGATATGCGAGGGGTTGTATTGAGTGAAAATGTTAAAATGAGGGGGAAAAGATCATGATTACTGCTCATAGACGACAAACAATCAACTGTAATGTAAACCAAAGAATATATCACTGTAATCCATCCCTGTGATCTTAAACTTACATAATATAGAGTTTCCTTTAACTATAATTAAATTTTAGGAGCAGGGAGTGGATAATGAATATGGGAAGGCGAGGGGAATTCTAATTAGAGAAAAGTGAAATAATGGTAGGGGAAAAAGCGGATACTGTTTATAAAATCAATTAAGTAATCCATAAAAAAATTCGGTATTTAACGTAGATGATCCAATTCCAACTAAACAATTACTGTGATCAATTAAACAATTATTGTGTGTTAACACTTGTTCACTGTCCACATTTAAATCTTAAACCCTTTTAATTAACACAGTGCCATCATACTCAAAATCAATATGCCTTCAACATCCTGTATAAAGAATTCCGTTCCTCTCATTTCTTCCTTTTAATATAAAAAAAAAAATCCCAATGAACACAAACTCATTTTTTCAACTCTGTTCAACATCAAAACCTTAACCACTGTCCATAAATTAATTCCTCAAATCAAACATAGACACAATCGCTTTTGAAACATGCCTGATTCCATTCCTTCAACCAATTTTAACAATTAAATTGCAATGAAACCATACCACTAAAAACCTCGTGCCCATCTCTAATGGTGTAATAAGACAATACGATACGTGATATCCATAAATCATACACAATGTATAGCCAAACCACAATCATCAACACTTCAAATTGCAATAATCCCGATCGGGCAATTAAAACACACAATAATAACAACCATCATTTCAATTTATACCATGCTGTAGAAAACATACAGACCAACGCAAAGAAGCATTTCTGTTACTGTTCATATCAAACCATACAATAATGCTGAGTAAACAATACAACTGTTACAACACAAGGAGGCAACAACTGTATGCCCATTATCATTCCCTTTTACAACTTCTCTAATCAACCACTTAAACCATGCTGAACTATCGACTCAACTGTCACAATAAAAGAATGCATCGACTATATACCAATAATCATTTCTGATTATAACTGTATAATCAACTCTATCAACAGAGACGAGCCAGTAATCAAAACCACTATCGACGTTATTCCACCAACTCATAATAGTTAACAAGATACCTGACATGATATAACTGGCTCAACTTATCAAAATCGAGTTCTTAATAATCAAGGGTTCTGTCGGTGGAACCAACACAGGGAGACTTGAGTTGACCATATCAATAGTAGGCGAGAACCCTTCGAGATAACATGGTGGACACACAGGCCACATGACCATTAGCTTGCAAGACAGGGTGACAGTTCACACTAGGTAGGAGAGACTATGAACAGAGGAGAAGAGGCTCCTTACTGGCCAGTAAATAACATTGAGAACCTGTAGGGCATAACCCTCGTGGTTTTCCCCCCAAAAAACTGAATAATTTTGATATAAATGCAGAGCTTGGTTAATAGAAACCAAACCTAAAGAAAACCTCTTGGTGGAATAGCCACCATAACCAACTGTGCAAATAAAATAACATAAAACGAGCCCACAACCAGGTGGAGAACGATATGCAGTGACCCAAAGGTGGTTCGAATCATACACAACAACCCTATAACACCAAATATGACCATGTATGGTTACAAGACTATGAGGATATGACCATCAAGTCCAAACCGAATGAAACCCTCCAACAAAAACCCATAGAGACAACAAAGAGCCATCACAATTTCCTTCACACAGAATAGTCAATGAAATCATGACTTCAACCATCCAATTTTCCATTTGCAACGAATAACACACAAGCAACCATTCCAGAGAAACACCAAGAGTTTACACAGTTTCCAACCTCAATAAAAACACATACCAATACATCACCGAGCCAATATTTATTTAATAAACAAATCAAGTTCATGGATGGGTGAAAAAAACATACTTGTAACCAAATGGCCTTAAAAATGCGAGCTTGGTCGAGCAATTTCTTCCTTGCCTGGGTATCGAAGCTTAACCACAACGAAAATTGAATGAACAATAACCAAGCTAGGGTGACAACCAGTGGGGGAAGTATGGAGTGATGTGCAGTAAATGCATGTCGCTTCCATCCTCTCCTCATTCAATTACATAGTACATGACAACCAACCAACATTAACCCATGCCATTAATCCATTCATTAATCCATGCATCGAAACTAACCTACATTGCTTGCCAAATGCGCCACCCAACATCATATTAACCATTGCCAAAACATGCCATAATGTATATGAAGTGCGTGAATGATAGATCAATAATAATGTTATAACCACTAACATTTCTAGTTAGGACTAACAATAATCCTTTTAATTTCATTTGCACATAGCATAGCATAGCATAGCATAGTATAACTCTTCTTCCTTGTATTTTTTCATAGGTCTCTTTTCCATTGCTCTTATTTGTTGTTACTAACATGTATCTTATGCAGGTGTAAGAATCAAGGTGCCAATAGCAATTGTAATAATAGTCAACATAAGCCATCATGATAGGGAATTTAGAGCTTAGAGTAACAAAAACCACATATAACATGCATTATCCATATGCTATTATGTCGTAAATAAAACCCATATTTCACCACCAATCATGTAGAACCTTGTAAGCATCATTGAACAACAATATAAAATGTGTAACAAGACTATCTCTGATTCTCCAATATACAAGGGGGTCCCACCTACTAGTATTATATATATATATATATATATATATATATATCATTAGTTTTTAAATAATAGGCTTTAGCAATACTTTGCGGGGGAAATCCTTGTTGCGATTTTTATTGTCAACAAAATGGTGACTCCACAGGGAAATATGTTTCCAATAGATTAAGAACTCATAACACATGGTTTCACAAACCAGAACAACAGATCAAGAAGATATAACCAGGAAGATTATGCAACAGGGGGAAGTGAGCGGATTTAATGGAAAAATGATCGGGAATTTGGGAAGAACTCATGAAAAATGTTAAGTATGAGGGGGTTTATCCCTGTATGCATAATCATTCAACCAAAACCTGCTCTTTACTTCAAGGAGAAAATTTTATGGACTTTCTCTTTTAAATTCTCAAATGGATGAAGAAATGGAAAACCGAAGTGGGAGATAACCAATTTCTTTATAAGATAGCAGTGAACGTAGATAACAAATTCAACTATGCCTTTAGGGGAAACATCGTAACAACTGTGTAAGATTGATTGTTATTGACTAACAATATCTTGCAGGAGTGTCACTATGGTAGAACTTATCCAACATCTTATTCTTGACCAAAAATCAACTGAAAGATGAAAAGCAATAAAAATCATGACAGAATCAAGATTACAAAATTTAAAACAACAGAAATAAAATGACAGAAATGTAAAAGCAGCAGGAAGTTATTAAAAACAAAAAGAAGAAATCAAACTACTGTAGAGCAGAAATGAAAAACAGTGGAAAAATGAAAGCAGAGCTAGACTAATAATATACAGAAAATCCAAACATCGTTAAAACTTTTCAAGTTGGTTCCACATAGTGTTTCAAGTGAGAACTGTTAGTGCTGTAGGAGAACAATCGCTCCTGTAAATCGTTTAGAATGTAAGAGTTAGTACCTAGGACAAAAGTGATCTTAAAAGGACCCAACCATAACTCTTGAAACTCTGAGACAATTGACAACCCTTTAACGTACACAATTAGATCATCAAGATAGATATGCATAACTTCACCGATCAAATCATCAAGATTTATTTGCATATGTATTTTAAAAGTGGTACTTGCATCAGATAAGACAAAAGGCACATGCTCATAAGTCAAGGTACCCCAAATAGTAATAAAGGTGGTTTTGAATTTATCTGCTCCTTTTACCTTGATTTTATTGTAACCGGAAAAAAACATCAAGTAAGGGCATCATCTGTGACCCTGCGACTTGTTGCAAAATCATTTCTATGTTAGGGAGAGAAAATAACCTTTCATAATAGCCCTCTTAACTACGCGAAAACAAATTCAAAATATGACATGCTCAGTGTCTTTCCGGAAAGGAACCAAATTTGAAACCCACTCAAAATATTTGATTGGAATGATGATCCCAACCTTCAAGAGTTTTTCCAACTCCTTTCAAATAGTTGCTTCCAGTGCAGGGTTGATATGTATTTATTTTTGCCTAAATGGTTTTATGCCTTGATGGGGATGGCATGCTGTATAAGATCGGGATCAAAACCACGAAGATCCTCATAAGACCAAGCAAAAACATCTTGAAATTCACCAAGTAGCTTGGAAAACTTCATTTTCTCTTCATCGGAACATTGGGCACCTATTTTAATATTCTTTGGAGATTCAGGTGTCCCAATGTTCAAGGAGATGGTTTCAACCATCTTCCATTTTGACTCCTCTTCTTTTTGTTTCTATTTATTTCCTATATCACTCGATGAAAACAAACTCTCTAGAGGAGTCAAGCCTTTAGGAATCTTGTTATCTTCTATGGATATGATTTCCTTGGGCTTATAGGGTTCATTTTGAATGAAAGCACAGATGCTCTCATTGCTAGGGAAGACCTGCCAAGATTCTATATTGTCAGTGATATGTGGATGATATAGAGATTGAAAATTACAATCAGGTCTATGTGGAAGAAGTTTCCATTTAGGAGAGGCTGCAAAAATAGCTAACTGATTAGCCATTGAGTTCAATCCGCTCTTAACATGAGTGATGTTAAAAAATAATAAGTTTGAGATAAGTTTCCAAACAGTTTGGGTATATTGTTTCATCAACTTGTTGCTAGGAGAGTATATATTATGTACAAGGTTCACAACAAGCTGTATACTATTATAAGAGAGCATGCTCGTGGCGTTTTCATTTGTACAAGACAAGCCTAGATCTTCCATAATAATATTCGACATCACACTTGGGCTCGAACCACCATCAATGAGGCAACAATGGGTGATATTATCCATAATATTTACAGAAATATAAAAGGGGGGATTTTTTTACAGGGTATCTAAAGTTATGTACATCTACTTTATTTACAGACGAATCCTCTTCATTCACCTCTTTAGAGGGGTTGGATACAATGAAAGATTTTCCTTCCATGAATTGTTTTATATACCTCTGTTGTTCAAGGATGACAACCATGTACATGAGGGTGGCATCTGATTTGATGTTGGCCAAATTATTTAGAATATTTTATTTGGAAGAGGGAAGAGGGGAATTTGTTCCTTCACTGTCAGGAACCTGAACCATAGAAGCTGGTGATGATGAGCTTGGGATAGAAGAATTGTGGGGAGGATCATATTTTCCTTTGGGAGTGTAGGATTTGTTCCTAGTATTGATGATCATGGCATCTTCTGGCCCTGCAAAATCTAGGACAGTCATGGCAGTTTCTCATCTTCTACCAAAGATCTTATCTCTAGTGCTATTCCTTACCTCACATGTGGCTTCCTCATGGTGTTCCTCGCAAAATTTACACCAACTTCGAGACTTGATAGCTTTAGGCTAAAAATTATTTTCAATTGGATTTCTAAAGTGGGGTGAAGAAGAGGATGAAGCTCCAAGGGTGAGAGGGGAGGCAGTTCCCTTTCACTCATATGCTATCATACGATTATTCATATCTTGTACTAGCTGTAAGAGGGTGGACATGTCTGTCTGTTTAACCAATTCTCCCTGGGGAAGACATGTTCTTTCGAGCTTTTCTTCATACTCTAAACAAGTATGCAGAGCATAACATAGGTTATCAATGGATTTTTCCTCAAGACTATGAGGATAGGGGGACGACAATTCATTGTAGTAATGCATGGAAACGGCTTGGTTCTAAGTTCGAATGAGTTCAGGGATTTTATTGTATAACTTAGTGAAACACAAGTTGAAGGAATTGATGGTCTCACCATCCTTATATGCGATGTTATTATACTCCCGTAACTACTCAGATGGGATTTTAGATTGCCCATATGTGGACTTGAACCAATAAAATAACTCCTCCCAAGTAGACATAATATTAGGAGGAAGGTCAAAGAAATCGACCACAACCTTTCCTTCCAAGGAATTGACGAATAAGCGCATGCAAGAATCATTGTCATAATTGGCTCCTATATTGTGACAAGCATTAGAAAATGCCACTAGGTGTTCGTTTGTAATGACAATGTTATTTCCTGAAAACCTAGGGAGATGGTATTTGAATTTAGGAAGTGGATGAGTAGCAGGTGCTAGGTTAAGAGGAGAGGACACATGCCACAATGTGGTTATGGTATATTCTTCAAACTAAAAAATACCATACTTTTTAATGACTTTGGTGGGATTTGGGATTTGCGGTAGTTTGGACATGGATATGGTGGCTATATAAGCTACCAATCATTGACGAAGATGAATACTGAGAGGAGGAATCACTTCCAGTGCCAACAAAGCCACCACATGATGCCATCTTGTGGATGATAGGTGAGGGAGAGAAAGAAAAACTGGATGAATCAGACAAATTTCTCCTTAGAGTACTTCGTTGGGTTGATAACACAACGTTCCTTCTTCCTATTTCAGCAATAAGATTAATTTCAGGTGATAAGCCTCTTCTTCTTCTAGAAACACGAGAGTCTAAGGACATGAAAGAAAGGCCAAAACTAAAGGAACAAGAAGGTTACTGCTGATTTCTAGGTTGTCTACGTCTAGCTTCCCAACGTTCTTAGGCACTAATATCTCATTCAATTGCTTCCCATGAATGATTAAGCTCAACACGAGTATTGGCAGTGTCTAAAATGGTGTTGAACAAATTCAAAGCAATGCTGGTGTGATCTTGAAGACCGAGCTCAATATTGAGCTGCCTTGCAACATGTACAGTCATTAAGAAATAAATCAGGCAAAGAATAAATATCATAAAAAATAGATGTATTCGATGCTAATCAAGCATAAAAATTAACCAGAGAGATATTGAATATCTCCCCAGTATGGTCACCAAATAAATGTTGAGGAAAATATATGAAATGATCTTACTCAAGAATTTTCAGATCTTGCTTGGCTAAAGAAAGATAGACAAGAATATCACCCTAGATTTATAGCCATCAAAATTGGTATCCTAACTCACAAGTATTGTTTACAAGTGCTTAGGCTGTTTTTTTTTATAAATAAAAGCTTGCTGAAAAATTCATTATTTATGTAATTTTCTGAACATAACAGATGCTGAAAATAAATATAGAGACAGAAGTAAAGACACCAAGTCAATAATAAAAATAGATGAGACATAAATAAATCCTTTATTTCATTCCAATTCATCAAATAATCGTTCTCTTTACAAAATTTCCTGAGGAAGTTTTGGACCAAAGTCAAACTTAGACGTCCTTGATGAAACATACAAAAGGACTTCTGACAGAAAATACAAAACTGATCTTTAAAAGATGGATCAGCTTGCCACCGATTGCTGCCCACTCGACTCTGCACAATAGTCTTTGTCAGTCATGAAATCTAATTCACAAACAGACAAGTCTACACAGATTATCAAAGATAGATCAACACCTGTGAAAAACAAGTGTTTGAATAATGTAATTCAACCTTGAATCTTGCTGTCTACAATAGGACCCTACTATCATAAAAGAAAATTAGGCTTCTAATGAATTAAGGAATGAATGAAAATTGAATTATCTCAACAAAAACTCAAAGAGCAAACCTTAGTATGCTTCTCCTTCTATGCTCTCCTTGTTCCCCCCTTTCCTTTTTCCTTTAAGAATTTAGAATTGGTTTAAGTAGTTGAACTACTTTAGTTAAGTTAACTAAAACTCAACCACTTTTTCTCTAGTTAAGGGGGAAAAGTAATAAATAATAATAAGGGTTTTAAAATAAATAATAACTAGTAGGTGGGACCCCTTGTGACTCCCTTTTACTTTTAACAATCATAACACAACTATTTAATCAAACAAAACATCCCTCCTTGTGACTCTCATCATCACATTCATATTTGACAATTTATCTCAATGATAATTGAAATTATTTCCAAAATATATTACCCATATATCCAAAAATAGTGTGCTGTCCAAAATTTCAGAAGTCAACTGTTCTCAACAATTAATAAATAAAAAAGCTTAAAATCCATATTTTCCACTCTGGGAGGCAATCTTTCCCTTGTTGCTGTTGTCTCCTTTTAATCTCTCTGAATTTTCCTTAGGCTGTGTGGATCCTTTAGGCCTAATCTCGCTGATCACATGAGAGCAATCATCTCTCAAATGCATGCGGTAGGACACAGATTTATTAGAGTCATTGGAGGGTGAGGAAGGGGCAACAATGGCTTTTCCTTTGTCAGGGGCATGGTGGGCCTCAATTTTCAACCTTTTTCTCGCATGGGAAGACTGAACTGGTGAGTGGACATGGGCAACTTGGGAAATTTGATTGATAGGCGGGGGAGCAGGTAAAGATATGTTAGGATGACCACGATGTTGGGAGACTGCCAGGTGGACAATCTCTTGCCATCCATCATTTTCAGGAACTTCAGGCTGTAGTGAGACACGAGGAGGCACAGGGATACCAAGGACATGTGGGGCTTGTAAGGGAGGACTTTCAAGCCTAGGTTGGACCACTCCTCGCCCAATCTAGTTCAAAATCCTAGCTTGAAATAACTGGCCTAACTCTTGCGAGTCTGTATCAAAGTATATAGAGAATGTTGGCCTTCTAGGGCCCCTATTCAAATTACCTCTCCCTCGGTTACCTCTACCATGGCCACCTCTGCTGAAAAATCTCATTCCTATATGCATAATTGATTAGCAAATAGTTTCTTTAACAACCATACATGACAAGTCTTTTGAAATATGAAATAAAATTTGGCTCATCAACATATCAAACTCATGCAATCCAATCCACACAAATTTTTTAATAGTTGTCAATGAGCAGGGGGTGAACAAAGGTTCTGGGATATGCGAGAGGTTGTATTGAGAGAAAAATGTTAAAATGAGGGGGAAAAGACCATGATTACTGCTCACAGACGACAAAAAATCAACTGTAATGTAAACCAAAGAATATATCACTGTAATCCATCCCTGCGATCTTAAACTGCCATAATACAGAGTTTCCTTTAACTGTAATTAGCGAAAAGTGAAATAATGGTAGGGGAAAAAAGTGGATACTGTTCATAAAATAAATTAAGTAATCCATAAAACAATTTTGTATTTAACGCAGACGATCCGATGCCAACTAAACAATTACTATGATCAATTAAACAATTACTGTGTGTTAACACTTTTTCACCATCCACATTTAAATCTTCAACCCTTTTAATTAACACAATGCCATCATACTCAAAATCAATATGCCTTCAACATCCTTTTTGTTCCTCTCATTTCTTCCATTTAATATTCAAAACAAAATCCCAATGAATACACAGTCATTTTTTCAACTCTGTTCAACATCAAAACCTTAAACACTGTCCATAAA
Source organism: Picea engelmannii (assembly GCA_009831015.1). Lineage (NCBI taxonomy): Eukaryota > Viridiplantae > Streptophyta > Pinopsida > Pinales > Pinaceae > Picea > Picea engelmannii. Next base: position 591,428 of record ML778290.1, read on the forward strand.
TTAATTCCTCAAATCAAACACAAACATAATCTCTTTTGAAACATGCCCGATTCCATTCCTTCAACCAATTTTAACAATTAAATTTCAATGAAACTATACCACTAAAACCCCGTGCCCATCTCTGATGGTGCAATAAGACGATACGATACACGATATCCATAAATCATACACAGTGGACAACCAAGCCAAATAATCAACACTTCAAATTGAAATAATCCCGATCGGGCAATTAAAACACACAATAACAACGACCATCATTTCAATTTATACCATGCTATATAAAACATACAGACCAACACAAAGAAGCATTTCTGTCACTGTTCATATCAAACCATACAATAATATTGAGTTAAAAGTACAACTTTTACAACACAAGGAGACAACAACTGTATGCCCATTATCATTCCATTTTACAACTTCTCTAATCAACCACTTAAACCATGCTGAACTATCGACTCAACTGTCACAATAAAACAATGCATAGACTATATACCAATAATCATTTCCGATTATAACTGTGTAATCAACTATACCAACAAAGACGATCCAGTAATCAAAACCACTATCGACGCTATTCCACCAACTCACAACAGTTAACAAGATACCCGAAAAGATATAACTGGCTCAACTTATAAAAATCGGGCTCTAAATAATCAAGGGTTTTCTTAGTGGAACCAACACAAGGAGACTGGAGTTGAACATACCAACAACAAGTGAGAACCTTCGAGACAACATGGTGGACACACAAGCCACATAACCATTAGCTTGAAAAACAGGGTGACATTTCACACCAGGTAGGTGATCCAGGTGGATATCGGTGGCCACCCACCTTCTCCAACTAGCCCAAAACATGTTTCTGGCAATTTTGGTAATTTACTATTTTTAGCAGTTTTAACTTTCGGGGCCATTTTGAGGCCCTAAACGATGTTTTTTGGGAAAACGGTGGAGCAACATGGATCATAGATCAATGTTGCTCCGGCCAAAAGTTGTAGTTCTCGGATAGATCTTTCCAACGAGCTATCATACGCCTAAAACGGAGATCGTATGCAAAAGTTACGACCCCGGGAAGTTGATGCACCAACTTACCCAAACGGGGCCCACAT
>ML778290.1:609425-645283 GCA_009831015.1 Picea engelmannii
CTCGTAGTGTCATTATTACTCTGGGGGGTCATCTCTACAGGATACCAGAGGTAGTTCCAACTACTGCTCCACCTAAACAGTGCCGCAAGGTAGTATCTCATACTACAAAATTCATCTTCTCCACAATCTGTTCAAAGGGTGAACAAAAGGATATTGCAGCCACCACAGCTTCGGCCAAAGCACCTTCTACCCAACAGAAGCAGGTCGACAAGGTTGCAACAAAGAACGAAGATTCTGTCTGCACACAGTCATCTAAAATAGCCAGACTGGTTAAAAAGGTCCAAACCTTCTAGCCACAGGTTCGTGACAAATTTCCACAAACTAAGCAACGTGAATTCTCCAGCGAGACAAGCAGCTCACCAAGATACAGATTCAACAAATGCTTTTCCCTCTCCCCCGGGAACTCAACGCAATGGAGACCATTGCTTCCTAAGGAGGGAGGATTGATCCAGGTGGATATCGGTGGCCACCCACCTTTTCCAAATGGCTCAAAACAGTTTTCTGGCCATTTTGGCAATTTACTATTTTTAGCAGGTTTTAACTTCCGGGGCCATTTTGAGGGTCCAAATGAAGGTTTTTCAAGATCGAGGTTCTCAATGATAGCCGAAGGCATGATTGAGCCCCCAAAATGAATCTCCTCGACAATACCTTTCCAACGAGCTATCACACACCTAAAACAAAGATCGTATGCAAAAGTTACAACCCCGGGAAGTTGATGTACTCACTTACCCAAACAGGGCCCACATGAATTTTGGCGCTTCATCTCCTAGGGTTAGGTTTTTGGATGTCTAGGACTTTTGGCATTCCCGTTTATTGTAAAAGGGCCTTCAGAGCCTCATTGTAGTCATCTTCTTGCGAATGTGAGTAGCCATCACATCTCTTCTCAGAGATAAGCCGCCACCATTCTAGCGAGTCTTTCACTATGTATTTTTACAGTCTCTGTACATTTCTTTCATTAATAGAAATCGTGTATTACTGTATCTCTGTGTTTATGGTTGCATCTCTAATATATTTCTGTTATATTACTGGATATACACAATATCTATGTGCATTTCTTTATTATATCTCCGCTCTCATTTCGTGCTGAAAATAATCTGGATCACCCACGTGCTCCTGTTCAACTGTATGACTCTCAATTACAACATTCTCTTCCATTGAGACCACAAACTTTATAAGGACAGTCATAAATGTATAATTAAAAAAAAATAGAAGTACAAAATGTATAACTATGAAATTATTAAGTATATGATTAAAATACAACCATATTACTGTCATGTGCCAACTTGGTCATAGCACCATCGTGGGGATGCACCCTGTTACGAGGAAAATATCTCTATGGCTAGGGGTAAACCACAAAAGACGAAAATGACTGCATAAATCAACTCTAATCTCAAGTATTCTATATAGACAACTATGCTAGAAAGACAAGATAAAAGGCCTACCTCGTCCAGATGTTCGATGAAGTCCAACGTTGAGCACTTGACCCAAAGCAATATACTTGTAATTGGTCCTCAATAACCAAGCAACACAAGCATATGGTGATAATATATGATGTTATAACATTCAATAGCATAATCTATCAACATTCATAACAAATACGCCCATGGAATAATAATTCAAATATTTGCAAGATATTAATTGGACAAGAAAAGAGTATTTTTATTAAGATATAATTAGAAGAAGTGAATGAGTTACAGAATTCTGTTTCAGCACGATTCGTAACCGAGAAACTAAGTCCCTTCTAGCTGGGCCTCCACCACTTCAATCCTCCAACAAAGGCAAGCTCAAATAAAAGAGACAATGAAGTTCTCAATCAGTAAGGGAAGAGCTTGGGGGTTGAACAATGTGATCGGACTTAAAGGACAAAGGGATGCAGACTCAATGTGAAGTAAATAATTTCTCCAGAGTAACTTTTCTCTCAAAGTTGAATTCTTTCTCCTCTTTTCCATAGCTCGGATTTGGCCCATTTATAGCCTTCAAATGGAACTAAAGGGTCGATTTAGAACGTTTCCAGTATATGGAAGGCCAAGGATAATTGATCTCATGACGTGACATGGAAAACCGACACCATTTTTCAATTTTGGGCACATTTCCTAATGTACGTGGGATATAGTGGTGCAACCTGCGTATGCACATCCTGTATAGTAGGCAAGGTGCGTATATGTGGAAAAATTATATTTTTATCTCTGGGATTTGCAAAAAAGGGACTTCAAGTCTGCAAAGGGGAATGGAAAAAGGCCTTCTGTGCAAGATTTCACGGGGCAAGGAAAATATTGCTATAATAGATGCCCCCTAATGTGTGAGGTCAGAGGAGTATCTGTGATGGCCGAAATACATTATAAAAACCCATAAGTGGAGTAATGGGAACCCAACTGGAAGAACTAGTTGCTCATTACAATCTGTACTGACTTTGCATACATGGTTGCCAATTTGAATTACATTGCAGATCCATGTGAAAATATACCAAACAAATTTCCATGGACATGGATAGGAAAATACAAATGTGGTTACATGCCAAAGGCTTCCATGTTCACGAACAAGGCCTAGTAACACCAGTCTCAAAATCAATCTGAAGATATCTGTATACAATGGAGTACAATTTGATCTCCCATGATCGCTGAAGTCACACAGGCACTGGTCCAATGAAAAGGTAGTAACAAATTAGGAAATCTGTGGCTACAGACTAATGTCTTCAAGTCTTCTACACAATCCACCAAAGGTGCAAGTCTACATCGTGTGAATAAATAAGTTGAGTTCGAACACAATGAGACTTTGTTTGATTACCGATCATTGAGGTATATAGTTAAAAAACATGAGGCAACCTACTGATGATGAAAGTAGGTATCAAGGCACCGAGTACATTCTTACAAGTGTGATAAAAGGAGTCAGGGTTGAACACTCGAAGAATCCATCAATCATGAGACATTGATGTATTCCCAACTATCGATGGAGAGAGAACTTGCCACTAATGATTGCAAGCCTCTAGGTACTCATAGGACTCTAGGTCTCATCTCCAAAATAGATAAGCTGAAGTCAATGGAAGGGGACCTGCTGAAAGGAGAGAATTAAGACATCTCTCATCATTCAAAACAAGGTACAAAGCATGATCTTGATGATTTGGAGGAATTCAGATGAAGAACATGTTCATGAACCAACGACCTCGTGCATCTTTTGCGTGTGCCAAGTGCAAGAGGTACACGAAAAAGACCCTCTGAATAGTAGCCAATGAGGAAAACTGCTGAAAAAGGAGAGGAAGCCACCGATAAGGATAATGGCATCCAAGACACTGCACAAATCCCAATGTATGAATATATGTCTTGCATTCAAACACAAGGGAAACCACCCAGTCAACAACCAATGATGAAATGTCGATTGTTGGGTTCAAGGTTACCTACCAATGAGGAAAGTAGGACTAGGGTGCATAATAGGACTACAACTTTATGTGATTCTAAGACAAACTAAGGGTATGGCTGACATGCAAAGTCAAGAGTTCTGAGGAATGACTGACACAGGTTGATAGACATCCTTTGAATAAGAGCATGAGACACATGGAAGACTCTGGCATCATAGACTAAATGATGAAACCATGAGATGCCGGAGGCATCAATCAAACTCTCCATAGGGACTAGAAGAGTAACCAGTTGGGGGAGTAAACTCTTTGTAATGAGGTCAGCTTCCGAAGGCCATGCTAAACCCAAAATTATGATGACAAGTGGACTCAAAATTTTTGTGCTCTATTCAAAGGCGACACGACTGTTGCCAATATAAGATAATACTCCCTTCGTGCCCGCATTTTTTTTTTTTTCATAGTCAAATGAATGGTATGATACAGAGGAGGAAACACATGTCAAAAGTAAACAAAACTAGTTCTAGCAGTGGAAAATACCTATTCTCAATGCAAGGAGGTGCATGAGAGAGATGGACACTCGGGGGAATGTTCCCTCCTGGGTATAAGGTGTCAATTTGCAAAGGATATAAATGAGACTCTGCTTGGTTGAGGATGCAAAACTACTGAGGCAAGCAATTTATAACACAAAGATAGAACCGACAATAGGCTCAATAGTGAAAGAAAGGGCATGAGATGCAATCTTGCAGTAAAGGCATGAGATGCAATCACAACTTAACGCAAAAAAAAATGTCCTTTTTAATAATCTTAGTCTACTTGGTTTGAAAAAGGGATAAACTTGTACCAAATAGACGTCCTTTCAAATCCAATTTACGAGTGTGAAAGAGACAATTTCACTCTACAATCTTTTCGCTTTTTGAAAATGAGTCGAAAAAGATCTTAACTAAGATTCACAACCTTTCTAGTCCAATTTAATGAGTGTGAAAGGGAAAAATTCACCCGACAATATTTTTTCTTTTTTAGAGAGTCGAAAAAGAGCTTAAATCAGACTCGCTTGGGAGTTTCTAGGTAGCATGTCTTGGGGGAGGCCAAGGATCCTGTGTTGGACTTCTCTGAAATTTCAATATTTTATGAATAGCCGACACAAGCTTGGGAAAACCCAAAGCTCTCCAAGTCAAGGAGGATAAAGTGCTAGTAGAGGCTAACTTCCCCATGATATATCGAATGATTTCTCTTACTCGAAAGGTCATAGGAGGAGGCATTCTATACCACACAAGACCATCCCAATCAAATGGAACTTCTCCAGGAGTTGGAGGGAGAGTACTCAGGGAGAGTAAAACACTCTCTTGTTCAAAAGGTGAAATATCAAAAATGCTAACGACATGGTTGAAGGATGCATCACCCTCCAAAAGGAGAGTTGGATTGACCAGAGATTGCACCGATGCAACCACTTCTTCAACTCCGGGTTGAATAGGATGCATGGCAACAGGGCCAGGAAACACATCACCCTCGACAATGGGGGTGTGGTCAGGAGAGGATTGCATTGACATGACCACCATGCCAATCAAAGGAGAAATAGGGTGTGGGGAAACCGCAGATGCCTTAGAAACCGGAGGGCCCCCAAGTGAGAACCACACTTCTGGTATCCCAACAGTAGCAAGACACAAATACGTAAGATGATTTCCTTTGCAAGTCCTGGAAAGGAATTTGGGCTTATGTATGACATGTCTAGGCTTCTCAATTGTATGAATGACCCCAGTTTCATTTACAATGGATGGAGACATGCTCTCAACATGATTGGAAGAGGCTGGAGGTTCATCCCCCACATGATGTACAAAGGTTGGAGATGTGATATTGATATGACTTGTGGTGACTATAGTGATTCCCCTAGCATGACTAGTAGCAGTTGGTTGTAGGTATTCAACATGACTTGCAGAGGTCGTCGACCAATCTCCAACATGACTAGTAGTGGTTGGTGATGGAGCTCTAGTATGACTGGACTAGCGGTGGTGGTGAGTTGTGGCATTTGAGACCAAGGCCCAGGGAAAGATTGGTTTTGAGGCATTGCAGACCAGGAAGGATCCTGGTTTACATCCTGTCCTTGTCTGGAAAGGCAGTATCCTCTACCTAATTGATCCATAGAGGTTTGTACAGGCATCATCACTGAAGAAGATGTCTGTGAAGAGACATAAGTATGATAAGTATTATTCAAGTGAAGATATAGGTTGCCCCCATGTGTAGGGGTTCCGTGAAGAGGGTAGCTCAAACCGTAAAACTAATTCCCCTCGTGAAAGACCCAGGGATATATATGGACCCGCTAAGGGAAAAGTGTTCATAGGAACTGGCATGGAGGATGAAGGATACACAAATGGGGTGTAATAAGTAGGATAACCACCCATTTGAGAATTGGCTCTTGAAAAGACATGGCTAGGACTGGATCCGTAAGAGGGGAGGTTCCAATCTCCCACTATGAGAGTTGGTAGAGGGATATGACTCCTATCAAATGAAGATGTAGACGACGGGGCCATGGTGCCCCTGGATCCAAAACTAGGATTCACATAAGTGGTCCAGGGAGAGGATGGAAAGGGTGGAGGAATGTTTGGAATATCAATAGGAAAATGATTAGAGACCCAAGGCATGGATTGAGTGTCATAATTCTGCATACCATTATGAAAAGCAGATGGATTCATCCCTATGAAATGAGTGAACATCATGGAGGGGGTATTGGTAAAGGAGTGAGCTACAGGAATTCTATTATCCATGATAATTATAACTCAAATCATAGTATAAAATCTCAAAGGCCTACTAATACTAAAAGAGCACACCAAAAATAATCAAATGAGCAATATGCACACAAACAAGATAAAGTGGCTGAAAGGGGCCTCCCTCCCTGAAGTAGGTATTCCTCGCCCAAGGGGGGCCTGAGACTCCCTGCTAAATATCAGAGGTATTGGAATCAATTATAAGGGCCCTCATGGGATTAACAACCAGTCGGCTAGATCCCCCCAAAGAGGTAATCCTCCATAAAGGCTGTGTACTGTCTGACCCTTATTTGACGCAGGGTACCTGCAAAATAACCCCTGCAAGTAACCTATGTGACACTTAACTCAAGAAACTAAGAAACCATGGTATAACCGATGCACAGGATAATAGTTGTAAGTCAGGTCCACTGTATGGGAAGGGTATAAAAGATCGAAACCTTGAAAGCACTGCCTCTCACGGAGGTAAGAGCACTAGCAAGATCCCCAGAAATATCTTTGACGCTAAGAAGGTATCGGGGGGATATCCCTTCAACTGAACTCATGCGACCTTGATCTTAACTCCAGTGTAAGAGGAGCCTCCTAATATTACCGATTATACAATGGATTTATCCACTCCCTTAGTTAGACACATATGTTGATTTAACAACCTTGGATAAGTTTAGTCACAAAATCATATTCCAAGGCACTAAATCCTAAACTAGTTTATGCACCCTAGAAAACAAAATCGTTACTAATCAATTTTAAATTATAGCGTTAATTTTAATGGCCTTGCTTACTCAAAAGGTGTGGTCGTGAAACTAGTGATGTTATGACTCAACGAGTAAAATAAATGAATATGAATACAATGCAAAGTCCTAACTTCGATTTCCAATAAATGATATGCTTCTTAAAAATGCAATTTTCAATTAAATTATGCAATTCTAAATAAAAATGCAATCTTTCTTTACATGTACTAAGATAAATGAAAAAGAATCAAGAGATCAAAATGCCAATCAATGTAAAATGCCTAATATTTTTGTATTTTCAATATAAGAAAAATGAAAATGAAAGGACTGAACAACAACTTAATATAAAGACTCTACTGTGTATAGAAAGAGACAACCCAACTAGTATATCAAGGAGAAAAACACCCAACCCAAGGTGTAAGGACAATCAAAATGAAAAGATGATGATAAAGGCACCGCCCAAAAATTCAGCCAAAGACATGTTTCTTGTCATTCCACAGACACTTAACAGTCACTATAGAGACCCAAGAAGACTAAAAAATCATCAAAACCTACCCAACAACCACCAAACCCAGCAATCAAGCAACAAAGGTTGATGCACACAACTGTTCATGGGAAAAGTACATATGTACGCAACTTGTAGAAGGATAGCACGTGTATGTACGTGAATGTCAAGAAAAAACCCACGTGTATGTGTCAAAACACAACTAGGCTAAGGAGAAGGATTAAAGACTCAGACCTAGAGTGAATAGAGGCTGCCAAGCAATCATACGAAAAGAAACTCAATATGAATGAGAGAAATCTAAGGAGAAAAACACTCCAAACCCCAAAAAATAAGATTCAATCCCCAGTATGTTCACCAATTCTGTTACGAGGAAAATCTCTCTATGGTTAGGGGTAAACCACAACAAACAAAAATGACTACAGAAATAAACTCTAATCTCAAGTATGCTATATAGACAAATATGCTAGCAAGACAAGATAAAAGGCCTACCTTGTCCAGACATTCGATGAATTCCACCGTTGATTCAGGTGGATATCAGTGGCCACTCACCTTTTCCAACTGGCTCAAAACAATTTTCTGACAATTTTGGCAATTTACTATTTTTAGCAGTTTTAACTTCCGGGGCAATTTTGAGGGCCTTGTTATCCTCGTTTTCTAGGGATAACTAGGAGATCATGTCTCGAGGCCCACATGTCCTAGACATGGAGTACCGAGAGCAGGATTGACCTGAGCATGGCCCTGGAGGGCCCATCCTTCTTCTTCTTTGCCAGACTTGTCTTGTTAGCAGCAACAACTTCCATCACCATTGGCTTGGACTTGCATCAGAAAAGACTCTTGCTCCATGAGGTAATTGGTCCAAGGTATCATGGTATGTGTCATGTTTGATCGTTATAAATTTCTTATATATGCATCTGGTTCCTTACATTTCTGACAATTGCTTGGATCTTACACTAATCCACTTGACCATTGTTGGGGGGATTAACGGGGTGCCCTAGCAAGCTTGTATTTATGGGTTTTGGTTAGCCACCAGGGGGGATTTGCAGAGCCATCGTCCGCTCCCACCATTCTATCACTTTACATCTTATCTCCCATACATCCATCCCATTCCCCTAGTCCGACCATTAGGATGACCTTTGAGGGTTACACTTTGTCTTGTGGGAAGAAGGGGCTAAAGGCCCAAGGGGTAAAAGCAGCTGGTAAAAGATAAAAGCCATAGGAAATGAAACCTAGAGATGCTTCACCCAGGGATCCTCGAGAAGGCAATAAAAAGTGTCTCGATAAGAAACAAAAGGGACCCTAAGAAAAATAACAAAAATAAGACCTAACCAAGAGGATGGGAGGTCTCATCATGAGCCGACCCATTATGTTCATAGGTATCTAGCAGTGTGAAATTGCCATTATCTGGTCACCACGCTAGGGAAATGACCTTTGGTTGCATGGCCAAGGGAAAGGGGGTCTCATCACGAGCCAGTCTTATCATTTCTATGAAAATACCAGTGGGTAACACTGTCAGCTCTGGTCACCACACCAAGGCAGTGTCCTCTGGTCAGACCTTGAAGTAAAAAGAAAGAAAAGCAATAAATAAAGAATAAAGGTAACAAAGGGGCTTGGAAAAAGTGTGTCCATGACAGGTACAACTCACCTCCTACAAAGGCACCCATGGAAAACACCTACAGGTACAACTCACCTCCTACAAAGGCACCCATGGAAAACACCTACCCCTGGTCTTACTATGACTGGACATCCTCAAACCATATCACTTCATGTACATGGCTTGAATGATCTTCTGTGGAAACTTTCCTTCTCTTATGGATACTGGCCCAATAGGTTGTCCTGTCTATTTCTTCGACTTTGTATAGTAGATCAATGTAATGTCTTTGAGCTCTTAGATGATATGCTAGGGATTTTATGCATGTATTTGATAAATTTAATGATGAAATATGATTGACATTGCTATGATCCCAAGGACCGATGAGCCCATGGAGGGCATAGTTTTTGATGTGTAGGACCATACCCGATGGATAGGTACCAGTGGACTGGTACACATGGGGATATGATTAGCTCGGACCTCCATGGGGATGAAGAGCCCATCATATGGTTGCTGGGATGGCAGAGACAGGGCAACGTTATGATGGGCCATTACACGAGAAGAAAGAAGGACGTCCCACCCAAGACACTTTGGCAGAGCTCGGCCTAGGAGGAATCACCCACTGCAGAAGGAGCGTTTGCCTTTGATGGACATAACGTCACCTGAGAGAGATGGACGTTGATTGGAGCATGTGGCGGTGTGCTAAGGTCATTTGGCACATGTGGCAGTTTGGAGGAGCCCTAGAAGGGCCAACATTTGGCTTCTGGGTGCTGTATTTGCCCAAAAAAGGGCCAACGTCTCCCTCAAAAGGGCTAGATGTCCCTCTTTTTGCTCACATTATAACAATTTTCTAGCAATTAATGTAAAAGCAGTGTAAATTTTAAAGTCAGCCCTGTTTTAATGACCTAAAATTTAATTCAAAGGTCATAGATTGATATAAATAGAGGACGTTTTTCCTCATTTTAAACATAATACAACTCACTCTCTTGTGGGAGATCTACTTTTAGTCTTTTTCTTGGTATTCTTGGTCTTGGAAGTGAGGCGCAACTCTTGTTGGAGGATTCTTCTTGGTATTTTATGGTGTTTCTCTCATTGGATGGTTTACAACTAGGGTTTGATGAGCATTCTTCATGATTTGTAAGTGAATTTCTCATGCAAAACTTCTTAAATGAATGGTTGTAGGTTTAATCTCTTACATTTGCTATTATATTTCTATTATAGTGCTTAATCTTGAAACCCTTGGTAGCAAGCACACAAGTAGGTCCTTGATATATGTCCCCATGCTTGAGAAACTTGTTTTAGCCATTGATTAAGGAAGATATAGCCTAGTCGTTGCTACACTAATCATCCTTTTTCTGAGTTAGCATTAAAATATAAGTTGAAGAGAGGAGACGTCCTAGGCCTAGTTGATTCTACACCTAGGGTTTTAACCTTCTATGGTTTGAAGAGCCTTGCTCCTGCAACACTTTTCTCCCTTAGATTTGTATTTTGAAGCTAGCCGTTTTTCCAAGAGTATTTAGAGAAAGAGGAAGGAGCATGAAGCCTTGCTTAAGAAACACCAGAATGAGCCTCCTTCCCTTAGGGTTTTGATTATAGGGCCCTGCCATTGTAGCACCATAGAACCTAACCTTCTAGTCTTTAAATTTTGATCCTCCTGAGATCTTGCCCTTACTTTTGACTCCATATTACCCTAAGGCACTGGTATTCTCTCCAACGTTGAGCTTGTTCATCTTTAAATCTTTCAAATTTTGAAACCCTAACTAACCCTAGCACACTAACTAGGGCTGACGTCATACCTGACGCAGCTAGCCTACTAACATAGCAATTGGTGATGACATCATGCCTTATTTGAACTAATGTTGATAAGAAATGTTGTTGGCTTGGTCATCTTGTGATGGACATTGATAAATTGATGATATTCATTGACTAATTAGCCACACGTTGACCTTCTTTGTCTATTATACTAACCCTAAAAGAAACTGACGTCACCTCTAGGATATTGACGCAACAACCTCTTGTATATGAGCAATTAATGACATTTAATGCATTGATTTAATTCAAGGATTGATAATTTTCATTTAATGCTATATTATTTTGGTGTTTATTGACAAGTAATATTATATTGCCATTGTCATCATTGCAAACATTGACTTCGTCAATATTTACTGCTATATATGCTCATATACATTGAAGTTTGATAGTCATTGATTTATGAAGTATTAACCACTGTTGCATGTACTAGTTTCATTGTTGCATTGTCTCACAAGCAGGTGCCCTTTTGTGGTTATTCTTTATTTGACTATCTTCTGGGTGGTAATCTGTGAAGGGGAAACTTGCCTTAATCCTTTGAGCCTTTTCCTTTCAAACCCCAGATTTCCAGGGACGTCTCCCTTGGGATTAGCCACCCTAAATAGAAAGGACCTCCCCATTGTGGTGACATTGGGTGGGGTAGGTGCCTGTTACACCAGTTTGACCCTTATCCTTTAGCCTATGACCTAAACTACAAATTGCACGATAACAGACCTAAATGAAGGTTTTTCAGGATCGAGCTTCTCAATGATAGTTGAAGGCATGATTGAGCCCCCAAAATGAATTTCCTTGACGATACCTTTCCAATGAGATATTACACGCCTAAAATGGAGATCGTATGCAAAAGTTACGACCTCGAGAAGTTGATGTACTAACTTACCCAGACGGGGTCCACATGACTTTTGGTGCTTCATCTCCCTAGGGTTAGGTTTTTGGATGTCTAGGGTTTTTAGCATTCCTGTTTATTGTAAAAGGGCCTTCATAGCCTCATTGTAATCATCTTCTTCCGAATGAGCACAACCACCATTCCAACAAGCTTATTTCCGCTGCATTTTACAGTTTCAACTTATTTCCTTATTGAATAGAAAACCAGTTTTACTGTATCTCTATTATTTTGTGTTAATCACCTATTAATAATCTATAGTCATTTTGTTCTGCTCATAAAATCCAGATTAGTGGTATCAGAGCGGTTTTCTCCCCGTCATCTTAATGTATGTCCCCAATGAGGTCATAGTACAAAGATTTGGGTCTCGAGCTTGTTTCTCTTGAGGAAAAAAGCTCTCGCACGCCCAAGAAACCTCTCATGGTAGGAGAAAATAAATATGACAGGACATGATATCCTTTCAAATTGTTGATTGAGGAATCCATGACACAACAAAGCAATGAGATGATGGATAGTTTCACGCATATCCTTCGACGACTACCAACAAGCGACACATCTTCTTATAGCAGAGGTGCCACCCCCTTCACGGTACAAATAAACTTTGATATTCCTATATTTTAAGGTTAGATAGACGCATATGCTGTAGACAAGTGGTTGAATCTACTAGAAGTGTATTTTTCTTTCCATAACTTTTCGAATAGAGAAAAGATTACTTTTGCACTCCTCAAAGCCATTCCCCATGTCAAATATTGGTGGGAAAATTTCCGTGAGGAAAAGGAAACAGAGGAACCCTCATTATTTATAGTCATGGCCACCTGGGAATCATTCAGGGATGCTATTAAGGAACAATACTACCCTGTTGGAAGTTATGATGACTTGTATACCAAATGGACCACACTGTGGCAAGAAAGAGACCAAGCAGTGCCAGATTTCACACATATCTTTCATACCTTGCACACCAAGCTGGGTATCAAATATTCGAAGCAACATCTATTCCTCAAGTATCATGATGCTCTGCATAGATACATCCAGACTGAAATGTAATTTTTGGACATCTCATCCTTGGGCATGGCCTACCGATATGCCGTCAAAATTGAGCATAAGCTCAAACAAAAGACTCAGAAATTGTGGCCCAGGAACCCCACACAACAAAATCCAAGAAAGGGTGGCCCCAACCCATAGGACAAAGTACAAAGAAAATATAGAAAATATCAAGACAACCAGTCCAAGACGCAAGCAAAGAAGGACACCGGAAAGACAAAGAAAGATACCGGGAAGTGGTGCAACTTCCATAAGATGCCTTGGCATAACATTGCTCACTACCGCTCAAAGAAGTCATTGGTGGCCAAAGTGAAAGCCTCTGAATCAGATGCGGGTTCAGAATCTGAGCCAGAAGTAGAAAAGAGAAGATAGATCATTGACGTGGAACCCAGTGCCACCGTTTCTACCACCAAGCTCCATCCTGGTGAACCAAATGAGCCAGAAGAAGAATAACACCTCTTCCATTCATAGATGTGGGTAAAAGGCACCCCACTACAATTCATCGTGTATAGAGGTAGCCAGAAGAACCTCATCTCAGTAGAGGTCATCAAGAGGCTGGTCCTGCCGAAAATAATGCACCCAAAACCCTACACCATTGGATGGATCCACCAAGGAAGCGATCTCCGCGTTAGCCAACAGTGTCGACTATCGTATGAAATCAAGCCCTTGAAAGACAAGGTATTGTGTGATGTTTCTCCTCTCGAAGTTTGTGATGTTCTTTTTGGCCAACCTTATTTATGGAAATGTCATGCTGTATATGAGTCTAGGCCTCGTAGTGTTATTATTACTTTGAACAGAAAATTGTACAGGATACCCGAGGTAGTCCCACCTAGTGCTATTTCCTTGATCTTTTGTAAGTAATGCAGGAAGGTCATCTCTCAGAAGGGGAAGTTTTTCTTCTTCATGATTCACTCTCAGAATAAGAGCAAGATCACAACCACATCCAAGGTCTTTATGGCCAACCTCTCCACAAAGCAGAAGCAAGTAGATAAGGTCGTGGAACAATACTTAGATATATTCTCCTCACCTACCAGGGTACCTCTGCACTGCCAGGTCAATCACCCCATTGATATGACCCCCGATGCACTACTACCCAATGGGCCAGTCCATCACCTCTCTCTGTTAGAGAATGAGGAGCTCAAGTGAAAGATCCAAGAACTTCTCCACAAGGGGCACATGCATCCCAACTCATCACCTTGTGGGAGTCCAATCGTGCTGGTACAAACAAAGATGTAACCTGATGAATCTACATTGATTACCAGGCTATGAATAAAATCACAGTCACAAATCAGTACTTGATTCCCCAAATCAACGACCTCCTTGATCAAATCATGGGGGCCAAATACTTCAGTAAGATTGATCTGAAGTCTGGATACCACCAGGTCCCGATAGAAAAGACAGATGTATGGAAAACTTCCTTCAAGTCAAAGGAAGGCCTTTTTGAATGGTTGGTCATGCTCTTTGATTTGACAAATGCTCCAACCACTTTCATGAGGATGATGGATGATATCCTGTGACCATTCACCAATAATTTTGTAGTGGTGTATTTGGATGACATTCTCATTTACAACAAGACTTGGGCCGAACACTTGTAGCATATTTAGCAGGTTCTGCACACACTGCAACAACACAAGCTATATGGCAACTTGGAAAAATTCTCCTTTGGCATGGATAGGGTCCATTAACTGGGCTACATAATTGATCAACATGGCGTACATGTGGATCCATCCAAGATCCAAGTCATCCATGACTGGCCAACCCCAACCACACTCACTGAGCTTCGAAGCTTCTTGGGCCTTGCCAATTTCTACTGCAAGTTTGTGTTGGGATTATCCCATATTGCATGGGCCCTCAGTCAAATAATCGCCACAAATACTGAATACAAAGTATAATCGCCACAAATACTGAATACAAAATAGATCCACAAAGCAATATAGAAGAAACCACATTTTATTATTACCAAACCCTTAGGGTAGGGAAACACCATACAATGGATCCTATTATGGAAGGGATCCCTTCCTGTTCACTTGCCTCTTCGAGGGGGCATCCTCCTATTGAGCTTTAGCTCCAAATACAATAATTCTCTTCATGTCTCATTACATTTCTTGAACCCCTTTATATAGTGCTACCATCACCTAAGAAAATTCTAGAGGAGGAATATTCTAGAAGTAGAACCTTCTAAGAAGTCCTCTTACATTTATTATATCTAACTACCATAGTGGGCCTTATTTAATAATATAGTGGACCTAGTCCACCTTACATTGAATGACCTCCACTATTATCACTATGGGCCCTCTGGTCCCCCCCACTACCTCTCTAGCTACCTTACATCCTGCCACCATTGGAGAAATTACATTCTTGGGAAGGAGACAGTCATCCACAATGATCATAAGCCACTGTAGTTCATGCAGACACAAGGAAAATTGTAGAATGGTCGCCATCAAAAGTGGTCCACATACTTGCAACAATTCCACCTCAACATCAAGTATAAAACAAGAAGCACCAATCGTGTTACTGATTTCCTCAATAGACCTCCAATCGTGACACTCACCACAATGCTAGACTCCTGCGGCCATGAGACCTCTGGATGGCCCCAACTCTATGAGATAGAACCAGACTTCACCACCACCTACCAAATGTTGGGTATAAACACAGTTATCGATAATTTCCATCTTCAGGATGGGTTGTTGTGTCATCTGGGCCATATCTGTGTTCCATCAAGCGAGCGAGCGAAGATGATCTGGGAAGCCCACTACAGTCGGGTGGCATGACACTTTGGCATTGAAAAGACAGTGGCGATGCTACAAAAACATTTCTACTGGCCGAAACTTCGACATGAGGTCATCAATTATACCAAGTCCTGCACTGCTTGTGGTATTTCCAAACTAACCACTAAGAAACAAGGCCTGTACACCCCTATTCCTACTCCTAACAGGCCATGGGAATCCATCTCAATGGATTACATGTCGGGACTCTCGTCCACCAAGTGGAGAAATGGCTGTGTTTTTTTGGTTGTTGATCGCTTTTCTAAGATGGCGATTTTGGTTGCCTGCAAGAAGAACATCACAACAGAGACCATTGCTAATCTCTTCTTTAAATGAGTCTGGGTACATTTTGGAATCCCAAAAATGATTTTCTCAGATTGGGACAGTCAATTTCTCAACACATTTTGGTCAAGCCTATGGTCACTGCTGGACACCAAGCTCACCAAATCCACAACCTTCCACCCCCAGATAGATGGCCAAACTGAGGTCGTAAATCGAATGATTGTGCATATCCTTCGCATGTATAATTCAAATCACCCTCGCACATGGGATGAGAGCCTTCCCTATGTCCAACATAGCTACAACCAAGCCCTGCATAGCTCAACCGACCACAACCCCTTTCAGGTGGGGTTGGGATTCCATAGATGTTGCACTTCCCCTTGCGGTCACCTTGATCGACTCATCTCCTGCTCCAAATGAAGCTGACAAAGCCACCCGGTTCATTGAGTGGATCCAACACATCTGCCAATAGTTTTAGGATATCCTACAAAAGTCCAATGACAAGTACAAGCAACGCCATGATCAACATCGGGTGCCACATAAGTTTTAGGTGGGCGACAAAGTTTGGTTGCACTTGTAGAAAGAATGCCTTATAGGACCCCATAGGAAGCTTCACCCATTCTATTATGGTCCATAAACCATCACCAATGCCATGGGGGATAATTCATTTGAGCTCAACATTCCTCCTTTCCTTGGCCTGCACCCAATGTTCAACGTGGATCTCCTTCGCCCTTATTTCCCACCATTATTGGACACCTCAGACGTAGCAGAGCAGCTGACACCAACAAATCTCAACCCTGACTGCATATAATAGGCATCCAATGATCAGATTGTGGACACACATATCAAATGCACTCGACAACAAAGGATCCAACTTTATCGAGTCGTCAAAGTAGGGCAGCTCCTGCACCAAGGCAAGTGGCTCACCCGGGGCCAAATTCAACAAAAATTTCCTCATATGATGGAGGAACTCAACACAATGGAGACCATTTCTTCCTAAGGAGGGAGGATTGACCCAGGTGGATATTGGTGGCCACCCACCTTTTCCAACTGGCTCAAAACAATTTTTCTGACAATTTTGGCAATTTACTATTTTTAGCAGTTTTAACTTCCGGGGCCATTTTGAGGGCCTAAATGAAGGTTTTTAGGGATAGACATTCTCAATGATATCCAAAGGCATTATTTATCCCCCAAAATGAATCTCCTCGATTATACCTTCCAACGGGATATTACATGCCTAAAACAGAGATCATATGCAAAAGTTACGACCTCGGGAAGTTGATGTACTAACTTACCCAGACGGGGCCCACATGACTTTTGGTGCTTCATCTCCTAGGGTTAGGTTTTTGGATGTCTAGGGTTTTTTACATTCCTTTTAATTGTAAAAATTCCTTTAGAGCCTCATTGTAATCATATTCTTTTGAATGAGCGCAATCATCACATTTCTTCTCAGAGATAAGCCACCACCATTCCAACAAGCTTGTTTCTGTTGCATTTTACAGTTTTAGCTTATTTCCTTATTGAATAGAAAACCAGTTTTATTGTATCTCTATTATTTTGTGTTTAGAATATGTTAATAATATGTATTCATTTCATTTTTCTCATAAAAGACAGATCAATATGCTATATAGACAAATATTCTAGCAAGACAAGATAAAAGGTCTACCTTGTCCAGACGTTCGATGAATTCCACCGTTGAGCACTTGATCCAAAGCAATATACCTGCAACTAGTACTCAAAAACCAAGAAGCACAAGCATATGATGATAATATATGATGTTATCACATCCAATAGCATAATCCATAAACATTCATAACAAATACGCCCATGGAATAATAGTTCAAATATTTGAAAGATATTAATTGGACGAGAAAATAGTATTTCTATTAAGATATAATCAACATAAGTGAATGAGTTACAGACTTATGTGTCGGAACGGTTCAGAATCAAGTAACCATGTTCCTTCCAGCTGGGCCTCTACCAATTCAATCCTCTATCAAAGGCAAGCTCATATAAGAGAGACAATGAAGTTCTCAATCAGTAAGGGAAGAGCTTGGGCGATGAACAATGTGTTCAGACTTAAAGGACAAAGGGATGCAAACTCAATGTGAAGTGAATTATTTCTCTAGAGTAACTTTGCTCTCAAAGTTAAATTCTTTCTCCTCTTTTCTGTAAATGTGCTGAACCTGCACATAATAGATCTAGCTAGAAAATACTACACACATTTGTAGAGAGAAATTGAGAAAGAAGAAGCAAGATAGAAAGAATGGAATAATTCTCATTAATTGTATTCCACACTCAAAGAGTGAAAAATTTACAATAGATATAGGCTACACAAGTAACTAATGAGCCATAGTGTTGGTCTAGATTGATCTGGACACACACCAGTAGTTACGTGAGTGAACTGCCACCTAGTCTAGTCTCTCAGGCAGTTACGGGAGTGAACTGCCACCTAGCTGAGTTAACTAGTCTTCAGTTAACTGACTGAACAAAGAGTAGTGAGTTGGTGATGATCCCAATGTTGCATGGTGACAAAACCAATGCAACATCTAAAGTCAACTCAACTAGTCAAACTGAAGTGTCAACTGAAAGAGAATATTCTCCAGGTGGAATATTCTCCCCTAAAATATAGGATACTGGATAATGACTAATTATGAATAATAAACAAGGAATAAACTTAGGAAAAATAAATTCTAGGTGTGTGTGAAGTAACTCCAACACCCCCCTAAACATCACTATGGTGAAAATAAAGAATGGGTCTCGGCTATGAGGCCATGTTAGGTACCCAAATACAAAAGATACACTGAACTAAACGAGGAAAGAGGGAAAACCTCACGGGAACAAACCCCCCCGGTCAAATTACAATGCATAAAATAAAAAATGACAAAGAACAAAAGACAGTTGCTAAGAAACCATGTCCTTCACTCCAAGAAGACCTCACAACTGTGCAAGTTTGTGCTCTTTGAAGATTTTGTTGAAGATGTAGATGTTTGCACGGATCTGATGAAGTATATGCATCATTGATATTTCCACACATATCCACTTTATCTTCTTGTAATTAATAATATCCAAATAAATTTTGGATGGAATTTTGAAAACCGTGCTGCCGTTTGCAGAAAAATGCTGAAATTTTGTTGATTTTAAAATGATCATAACTTCACTTTCTGGACTCTGTTTCAGACTTTTTTTTTTTTTTTTTTGAAATTGGATGTTTTCCTGAGAGGAATTCAAATATCCAATTTGTTTCTGCAAATTTTTCTTAGAAAATATCAGAATGGCGTTTGATGTGCACAAATATCTTTTTGACTCCTGAGATGCATTCATGGTGCATGCAAAAGTGTCTGCATGTGACTCCTGAGATGTATGCCATATATCTTCCACATGAATTTCAGAAAACAAATTTGAAATGGAATAGACATCATCTTCAATTAATGGAATACAAATTTCTGCAAATAGTTTTGTAGAAGACTCTTCATAATAAGAGGCTTGATCTTCTGATGGCTTCTCTTCTGGCTCTATCTGTTTGACCTCTTGCATGAAATCTTCACAATATTCTTTATTCCCAAATAGAACCTCCAATCTGGTCCATAATTCATTTGGAGTTAATCCTTGTGATTCTTCATATACTTGATGGAAAAGTTCGGGAGAAACAGACATGTCGATACTTCTTATGGCCATATCTTGTCTATTGAGAAAGTCATTTTTCTCATCGACAAAATCAGGCTCTACTTCCATTGCCATGGTTATTTGGTATAAGCCTCTGCATCTAAGATGAAGCAAAATTTTTGGCTTCCATTCCAAATAGTTATGAGGCGTGAGAAGTATTTACGGTGAATAATCCATCTTTTTGTTGTCTTCAATATTTTGTACCTGCAAAAAATGATTTGGTGTAGCTTTTTCTTAGCAGTTCGTTAGCCCTGATACCATGTAAATGTGTTAAACCTGCACATAATAGATCTAGCTAGAAAATACTACACATTTGTAGAGAGAAATTGAGAAAGAAGAAACAAGATAAAAAGAATAGAATAATTCTCATTAACCGTATTCCACACTCAAAGAGTGAATAATTTACAATAGATATAGGTTACATAAGTAACTAATGAGCCATAGTGGTGGTCTAGATTGATCTGGACACACACCAGTAGTTACGGGAGTGAACTGCCACCTAGTCTAGTCTCTCAGGCAGTTACGGGAGTGAACTGCCACCTAGCTGAGTTAACTAGTCTTCAGTTAATTGACTGAACAAAGAGTAGTGAGTTGGTGATGATCCCAATGTTGCATGGTGACAAAACCAATGCAACATCTAAACTCAACTCAACTAGTCAAACTAAAGTGTCAACTGAAAGAGAATATTCTCTAGGTGGAATATTCTCCCCTAAAATATAGGATACTGGATAATGACTAATTATGACTAATAAACAAGGAATAACCTTAGGAAAAATAAATCCTAGGTGTGTGTGAAGTAACTCCAACATTTTCCATAGCTCGGATTTGGCCCATTTATAGCCTTCAAATGAAACTGAAGGGTCAAATCAGAACGTTTCCAGTATATGGAAGGCCAATGATCATTGATCTCATGATGTGACATGGAAACCCGACACCATTTTTCAATTTTGGGCACATTTCCCTGATGTACGCAGGATGTAGTGGTGCAACCCACTTATACACATGCTGTATAGTAGGCAAGGTGCGTATATGTGGAAAAATTATATTTTTAGCTCTAGGATTTGCAAAAAAGGGACTTCAAGTCTACATAGGGAAATGGAAAAAGGCCTTTTGTGCAAGATTGCATGGGGTGAGGAAAATCTTGCTATAACACACCCCCGTGGAGTATTGCGACTGCATGGGAGAACCATCTTCTAGTTGCAAACTGCTATCAATGCACTGCTCTCTAATACTAGTGCATTCATTGACAATGCTGCTCCCCTGATTAAAATAAATTCATAAATATTAATAATATCCAACATGGCTGTATTATATTAATAATAAAGGTTAATGTGGATTGAATTTTATTTACCTTATCCTTCAAAGTGGTTCTTGGTAACTTCCCCAAGCTTTTTCGGTGTTGAACTACAACTTTATAGCTGTACTTGTAACCAAGCTAGAGGTCTTTCTCTGTGGTTTCAGTAATGAACCCGTGACCCTGCATTGCATAAGAGTATGTATTTTTAATGTTATTCACTGGAATTGCCTAAATTTTTTAAGGTGATACAAATTAGATATTTAGGTACTTAAAATTTGTGACTGCAACTTCAAGTAGCCTCCCTAGCCTAGCCTGTGATGGCCACATTTGAAAATCCTTGATTTTGTTTCCTTTTACGTGTCAATCAACCTAACATCAAAAGTTTCAAGTATGTTAATAAATACCACAATTTTATTTAAATCTAAAAAAATTGAAGGTATTGAATTGAAATTGTAATTTACCTTTTGGGACCAGAGGGTGCTTTTCCTTCATCTGTCAATTTATTCTCTTTTGCATCCTCAATGAGGGCCTTCCACTCCCTCTTTGAAATCATCAGAGGATGCTGGTACATATAGTTTTGTTTCAAGTGCTTCCTATATGTTTCTCGCGTATATTTTAAATATTGATGTTGGCCCTTGACCAAGTTTTGGGAGATCCTTGGTCAAGTTGACCTATTTTTGGACTTCGACAGACTGTCAAAGGTGGAGCGCAAGACAAAGCAGAGATCATGAGATCTCAACCCCTTTTTGGGTCCTTTTTGGGATTTGGGAATATGTAACGAGTATGGCAATGTCGGCCCATGGGTTTACCCATGATTAGGCCTATTTTGTAATATATAAATAGATGTCTACGCGATGTAAGAAGAAGAAGAGGCATCTATGTGATGTTGTGCTAAGTGCAAGTGTGGTTTGTAAATGCTTTGTGCATACTGTGAGAGACTTTCAGAGCTAAGTACAAGTGGTTGTAACAGACTGTGAAGGGCTTTGTGCTGTAACACAAGGAAGAATGATCTAGTGAGATGCACAGATCTTCTGTCCTATGCGGAGTAGGGTTTTGAGGCTCTGTGCATGTAACCTATTGAAGAAGCTTATAAAGAAGAAGAGTTGGTGGATGTAGCCCCAGGGTGGGGGTAAACCACGTATATGCTGTGTTTCTCTACTTTGTGCCATGTGTTTGTGTATTTATGTGATATTTTCTAAGTGCTTGATATAGATAGATAGATAGATATGTTTATGCTCGTGATTATGATGAATCTGGATGCTAGATCTGATATAGGTGAATGTGCTTAGTAGTTGAATCTGCTAGATTTGATCCATTTATTTATGCTAAGTGCTTAAACGCATTAGATCAGGGTGAATGTTGCGATGCTTTGTTTTCTATGTGGAGTAGATATTGGTTAAATAATGATGAACTAACAGTGCTAAGTGCTCTATCAAGTATTATAATCACAGATCTATGTCTCGGCTAAGGTTGTAGACACCTAAGTCCTGCAACCACCCCTTCCTCTACCTCGTGTGAGACTTCATCTGCTTCGCAGGTGTTTTCGAAAGGGCCGGTAGTTAGGGTTTTGTTGGTGCGCTATTGTAGCGTTGAACCTTGGGTTTGCCCCTGTGCCAACAAATGATTCCGTTGCCAGGACCTGAAGCTGTGATTGCTAGGAACTGAGGAAGAAGAAGCTTTGTGCAAAGATCTGACCTGAAATTGTGAAATCTCTATGAGTAGATCCGTTGCTCTAGTGCGCAATACTCTACTTAGTTTAACAAGCTCTATGCTAAGGAAAAGAAGTCCGATCTGAAGAAAAGAGGTAAGATCTGAAAGCTTTGTGCTCTGAGAAAGGTAAAAGTGAGAATTTTTGATTAAAAGAGGTAAGATTTGAAATCTCTGTGCTACGATAAAGGTAAGAATAATGAAAAGTTCTAGATATAAAAGCTTTGTTCTTTGTATAAGTAAGATAAGTGGAAATTTTTGTTTCAATAGTATGGATCTAGGTATGTTTGATAGATTCTATCCTAGCTTGAAAACTAGGGTATTAATAGATGAAAGAAGATTTGATATGATTAGATCTGATAAGAATAGTGAAAAATATGTTATACCTATGTATCGAAAGAATGTTTGGACTAATAAGTGTATGCAAGATCCTAGAAATAAATTTTTGCAGGTTAACTACCATGATCCTAGCACATAGTACAAGAAAGGTTGGGGATCATTTAAAATAAAGAGAGGATTAACCCTCTGTTACAATTGCAGAAGACCGAGATATCTTGCTAAGGAATGCCCTGGGAGAATACCTAGTTGTATTTGTTGTAAAGCTATGAACCATGAAGTATTGGATTGCCCTAGAATGATTGATAAGGTTGAAAGAATGAATATGAACCAAGAAAACTCTAAGGCATATCTAGAAACTAAGATTATGACATAATCCTAGAAAGAATCAGAGAAAGTATTGCTACAGATGAAAGAAACCCTGAATGACCACCAACATGTCAGATTATCATAGATCTTCAAAGAAAAAGAATGCCTTGAAGAAAGAATAGGAGACTTCGACATTGACTATGTTCTAGATGAGGAAAAATAGGTGAATATAATGACAGAGAGAACTTGGGAAGCTATAGGGAGGCCTGCTATGATTCCTTCATTAGGAGGAATAGGAATATTCAAAGGAAACTGATAAACCTATGTGGAAAGCTCACCCAAATACGTAGAAATGCCAATGGAACTTTGACGAGGAATATTTTGAGATTATTAAATTTATTAAGAACAACGCCCCATTTACCATGCTACTAGGAAAACCTTGGATTGAAAGAGATCAGGCCATAAGGCAAGAATAAGATGAAGTTTTAGAGCAGAAGAAGCAAGCGTTAAAAGAATTCATGACTAGAAGGATTGCACACTTGATTGAAGAACATAAGAACAGAGCAAAGTTGTTTAACACCAGAGATCCGTATGTCAAAGTTGCAAGAACACTAGAAGACCCATAGAAGATCGAAGTGCCTATTCTAGATAAAGAAGAAGGATCACCCTTGAATCTTAGGAAAGAATATCAACAACGCAAAGTAACTATGCCAAAAGAAGATAAGAATAAGAACACAAAAAGACATATCGAGACAAAGCTCACTGAGAAGAAGGCTAGAAATCTAAGTAATAAGAGAGCTAAGACCGACAAGTTGAAAAAGGTTCTAGAGGGAACCTCGCAGAAGGAAAATTTGCAAAATTGGAGCTTCACTGGGATATCAGAACAACGACACATGACACTTCGCCATGGCGAAGCAATATAGTTGTTGGGGACATTATAACTGTTAGACTAACACTCCGAATAGGTAGAAAGACATTTATGTTCAGACAACTTGCCATTAGATCGTTGGGACCACACCATAATGGAAAAAACAAAGTTAATGAAGGATTCTAACCTGTTGTAAGAGATCCATTGCCGAGTTACCAATTTATCCCATCAAACCATGCATCGAGAACACTTTTGCCAACCGAGAGTTTGACCCCACAGACTAAGTTGATTTTGCACAGTGATCATCATGCTCTTTCCCTCTATCCCATTATTGTGTCTAAGTTACCCTCCGAACTCGAGATTGTTAACCCCGAGCGTGTATGTTGGGCGAGTTGAGCACTGCAGAGAAATATGTTGAAGAAGTTCTGATCGAACTCATGAATGAAAGAGTCATGTCGATGTCTACAGGTGTACAAGCATCATCAACGAGAGGACTGCCAACCTCTCCGTCAATTTCTCGTGGAGCCAGACCATCCCGAACATCAGATGAAAAGAGAACCAAGCACATGGATGATCTAGAGAATACCAAATTGATCTTGACCATATTACTTTCCTATATACCACCGAGTGACGCAGTAAATTGAGACAATGTGCCCAGAGATTTTGAATACACCTTGGTTTCGACGTACCTCCTGAAGGGGATATGCATAGTTCGAGCAGACCAAGATAAGATTGCCACATTGAAGTTTAGCGACTTCAACCTCAGAGATCGCAAAGTCTATAACATGATCACCCCACATAAGTAACTGACCATAACTAAAAGGAATAACTCGAAGATAATCCCCCAATCGTGGCCTATGAACCTTGCACATTCCACCCTGCTGAACGTCATGAAGATTCCCCACTTCGGTAGACACTAGGAAGTCAATTCCTGTGTCAAGATTTTGCTTTCTTTTTACCATGGTGGCTATTTGTAGATAAAATTTTGTATAACAATTGATCCAATGCTAATCAATCGGATCACAAGGTTGAGTATGCAAGGACCTGATCCACAAGAGTCTTACCCCGGAAAAGCCATGGATCGCGCTCTAGCACAGAAGATCAAGGAAACTTATGGAGATGTTGAGAAGGGAACATGAGGATACAAGGTAGCTTCTATCCAGAGTGGCATAGTGTGCCTCGTCTGCTAGTTGATTGCAGGGAAGTTAGTACGAAAGAACCGACCTACCCAAGTCACCAGTTTTGTAGTCAACCTCGCAGGGAAGTGCACGGAAGGCCTTCAGATGAACTGGGCAAAGTACCTGGTGAACCAGTTGGAACTCGACTGCAGAGAAGCATAGGATCAAGGATATGAATTTCATTTCAGTTGGCTCTTGATCCTTATAGCTTTTATTGCTTGGGATATGCCGGAAGGTGTGACCTTCCCAGACATCGATCCATTTGAATTGCTGGCCGCGAAGTTCGCTACACTGTGGTATTCAAGTGATATGAATAAACAGTGGAAGTCAAATGATGTTTTTCATACCTACTACAATCAGCTAAAGATATCCATATAGTCCAAGCCTCTCATGACTCCAAACACTCTACACTGGTTTAGGCCTTTGATGAAGTTCAACGCAGATTGACATTTTATTTACATCACAGTGCGTGCCGACGAACACAAGAAACAACTTCAATCCTACTATAAGATGATGGAGGAGGAATTTGAGGAGATCACTAAGGATTGGTCGACAGACCTTCTTATTCCAACAAACCCTGTGGAGATATCCGACATCGACAACCCAAAAAATGCGTAGGATACACCTGGACCTAGTAGGACAAAGAAGACTAAAGCGGTCCAAGGATTAGACAGTGCATCTATGAAGACTGCTTCCATATCACCATAGAAAGGAGGTGATGGTGAAGAGTTAGATGACAAAGAATTCAAATAGAAGCAAGGAGATGAGGTTGATCCCCTGAAGAAGAGGAAAGGTTTGCCTCTGAAACCTTCCTCCCAGAAGAAATCGAAGGCCACCATGAACAAGATGCAGAGTGTCCTCACCTCTGATGACTTTGACTTCCTCATAACAACCCTGCAAGATGCTTCAATGGAAATAGAAGATAAACAAGAAGCAAAGAAAGAGGAGATGTATGATCGAATTGAGACTGAACTCCGAGGGGTACAACATTCCCTACAGTCCAGCTGCGCAGTCTCCACTGCGTCGAGAGAACCAAAATTGGGAGATGAGCCAACCCAACTCCACCTCCTAGCCGATACAGTCGAAGCTCGCCTTCGATGAGCACAGGAAGAAAAAAAGAAAGCCACCCAGGCTTTGACACAAGTACAAGGAGTACTCATAGAGAAATGCAGTGCTGTAGAACAGGAAAATCTTTCTCTCCAAGCGAAGTTTGATGAAGAAAAAGCACATCTACAGCAAGAAAAGGAACATTTGCTAGTGGAGAAAATTTAAGTAAAAGAAGCGGTCAATAGAGAACTTCACTCTGTGACAGTCTTAGAAATCAAGGTAGAAGACCAAGTTACACAGTAGGTGAACCAACTCACAGAATCCATCCAACAGCTACAACAACACCTAGCAGATTTGGAACTACGCACTGTACTTGAGACCCCACAAGATGTAAGAGACCAAAGAGAAGAAACAACCCAGAGCGTAGTTGAAAGGATAAAGGATCTTACCTTGGAATGTAAGCAACTCACTGATCGCAGTGCCCAGACCTATGAACAAATCACAGAGAAATCAAAACTGAAGGCACTGGAGTTGCAGCTCCAAGAGGAGAAGTATCAAGCTGAAAATATATAGGCGTAGTTGAAGCTCCTGTTAGCTATGGAAAGAATGAAGTGATCCCAAGAGAAGCAGACTGCCCAAAAATAGATCCACACTATCCAGAGTAGAGTTATGGAGGTAACTCAAAAAATCCAACCTGTACAAGAAAAGGCTTACCAATTGTTTACAGAGGTAGAAGGCCAAGGAGCAGAGCTAGAGCAGGTTGTCACTACAACTGAACAATGTCTAGAGGGACCTATGAACGATGCAATCATCCAAGATTTCACTAAACAGGAGGTTGTATCACAACAACAAGTTGAAGCAACTTGAGCCAAGCTCGAGGCATTCAAAGCATAACTAGTCAGTCCAGAGTGACTTGGGATGAGTCATAGGTGAGTGTTGGGGGCCTGTTGGCCCTTGACCAAGTTTTGGGAGATCCTTGGTCAAGTTGACCTATTTTTGGACTTTGACAGATTGTCGAAGGTAGAGCACAAGATGAAGTAGAGATCATGGGATCTCGACCCCTTTTTGGGTCCTTTTTTGGATTTGGGAATATGTAACGGGTATGGGAGTGTCGACCCATGGGTTTACCCATGCTTAGGCCTATTTTGTAATATATAAATAGATGTCTAGGTGATGTAATAAGAATAAGAGGAATCTATGTGATGTTGTGCTAAGTGCAAGTGTGGTTTGTAAATGCTTTTTTCATAATATGAGAGACTTGTAGAGCTAAGTGCAAGTGGTTGTAACAAACTATGAAGGGATTTGTGCTTTAACGCAAATAAGAAGGATCTAGCGAGTTGCGCAGATTTTTTGTCCTATGCAGAGTAGGGTTTTGAGGCTTTGTGCATGTAACCTATTGAAGAAGCTAGTAAAGAAGAAGAGTTGGAGGACGTAGCCCCGAGGTGGGGGTGAACCACATATACGCTGTGTTGCTCTGCTTTGCACGATGTGTTGGTGTATTTATGTGATATTTTCTAAGTGATTGATATAGATAGATAGATAGATCTGTTTATGCTTTGTGCTTATGATGAATCTGGATGCTAGATCTGATATAGGTGAATGTGATTAGTACTTGAATCTATGAGATCTAATCCATTTATTTATGCTAAGTGCTTAAACACATTAGATCAGGGTGAATGCTGCGATGATCTATTTTATTTGCGGAGTAGATATTGGTTAAATAATGATGAACTAACGGTGCTAAGTGCTCTATCAATTATTATAATCACATATCTGTGTCCCAGCTAAGGTTGCAGACACCCGAGTCCTACAACCACCCTTGCCTCTACCTCCGGTGAGACTTAATCTGCTTCGCAGGTGTTGCCGAAAGGGCCGATAGTTAGGGTTTTGTTGGTGCACTGTTGTAGCGTTGAACCCTGGGTCTGTTCCTGTGCCAACAAATGGTTCTATTGTTGGGACCTGAAGCTATGATTTCTAGGAATTGAAGAAGAAGAATCTTTGTGCAAAGATCCAACCTAAAATTGTGAAAGATCTGTGCGTAGATTTGTTTCTCTAGTGCACAGTACTCTACTTAGTTTGACAAGCTCTGTGCTAAGGAAAAGAAGTCTGATTTGAAGAAAAGAGGTAAGATCTGAAAGCTTTGTGCTCCGAGAAAGGCAAAAGTGAGAATTTTTGATTAAAAGAGGTAAGATATGAAAGCTCTGTGCTCTGATAAAGGTAAGAATATTGAAAAGTTCTAGATCTGAAATCTTTGTGCTCTGTAGAGGTAAGAAAAGTGAAATTTTTTGTTTCAACAGTATGGATCTAGGTATGTTTGATAGATTTTATCCTAGCTTGAAAACTAGGGTATTAATAGATGAAAGAAGATTTGATATGAGTAGATCTGATAAGAATAGTGAAAAACATGCTATACCTATGCATCGAAAGAATGTTTGGACTAATAAGTGTATGCAAGATCCTAGAAAGAAATGTTTGCAGGTTAACAACCATGATCCTAACATGAAGTACAGGAAAGGTTGGGGATCATTTAAAAGAAAGAGAAGATTAACCTTCTGTTACAGTTGTTGAAGACCGAGACATCTTGATAAGGAATGCCCTGGGAGAAGACCTAGTTGTCTTTCTTGTAAAGCTATGAACCATGAAGTATTGGATTGCCCTAGAATGATTGCTAAGGTTGAAAGAATGAATATGAACCAAGAAAACCCTAAGGTAGATAAAAAAACTAAGATTATGACAAAATCCTAGAAAGAATCAGAGAAAGTATTGCTACAGATGAAAGAAACCCTGAATGACCACCAACATGTCAGATTATTAGATATCTTCAAAGAAAAAGAATGCCTTGAAGAAAGAGTAGGAGACTTTGACATTGACTGTGTTCTAGATGAGGAAACACAGGTGAATATCATGACAAAGAGAACTTGAGAATCTATAGGGAGGCCTGCTATGATTCCTTCATTAGGAGGAATAGTACTATTCAAAGGAAAGCTGATAAACCTATGTGGAAAGCTCACCCAGATACCTAGGAATGCTAATGGAACTTTGACAGAGGAAGATTATGATTCATTTCTTCGACCTCAAGAGTTTTATCTAGAATATCTAACAAGTGAGCTAGTTATTTTTGTTTTCTTTATTGATATTTTTTCTAATTAAAACTATAGGGTCAGGGGATTCATACAAATCCCTTTTTCCGAGAGAATCATCATCAACATAGACTATGATTGCAATACTTAACAAAGAACTTATCAATTAACATTCATTAGTCTTTGACCCTTATTCACATTGCATGCAAAAAACCTAATTACAGAACAATACAGTAGCAACCAAGATCTAAATATATCTAACCATTCAACACATAGCATCAAAATATATCTAGTATTCTTTCACATATAAGGCACTAAGATACTACATCAGATGCATCTAACATACATAAAGATTACATCACTAAGCATAGATCACATCAATAACATATCAACCACAACGCACAAAGAAACCACAACAAAAGATATATGTGGTTCACCCCCAGCGTGGGGATACGTCCACCAACTCTTCTCCTCTTTTATTATCTTCTTCCAATATTCTTACATGCACATAGCCACAAAGCCTACTCCACATAGGAAAAGAGATCTATGTGCACCTTTCCAGATCCTCCTTCCCCGAGTTAGGTCACAACACAAAGCCTTACACAGTATGCACACAAAGCCTCTTACAATCACTTGCACTTAGCTCTACAAGTCTTAACACACAATATGCACAAAGCCGATTACCAATACTTGCACTAAGACACACACATCCACTACTACTTCTTACATTGCTTAGCTCCCTATTTATACATTAAAAAAGAGGCCTAAGCATGGGTAAACCCATGGGCCAACATCCCATACCCGTTACATAAACCCTAAACCCAAAAATCTCGTAAAAGGGGGCGAGATCCTGCGATCTCCTCTTCGCCTGGGCGCTCCGTCTTCGACCAACCCGTCGAAGTCCCAAAAGTGGTCAAACATGACCAAGGTTCTCCAAAACTTGGTCGAGGGCCAAAAAGAACAATTTTTTGGTGCACGGTTGTAAGACCCTAGGTTCAATTTGTTCAACCAACAAACGCTATAGACACTGTCCCTTTCGACATCACCTGCATGGAAGTGAATTCTCACCCGAGGTATCTATTGGGGCTGCATGAATCAATTTTCTACAACAACAAGGGGATGGGAGGTGATAATCATATTCATTCCTACTTATCTACCATGTGATAAATATCCTATGTCTCTTTTCCCTTAGTTGGTAAATTCAATTATACAACACCATTATATTGTAGATTGCAACAAAAAATATTGACTATAACATTCATAATTACTGCGCATCAATTATCTAACAACTAGATCTAGATCTAGCTATGCATAAATAGAACATCCATGAACAATCACATAAAAATACATTCAAACGCATAATTTAACGTTGTTCACCCAAACTTTGGGCTACGTCCACAACGACTGACTTCTTTATTGTTCTTTTTGCAATTCATCTCAGGCTTGCACACTGCACTTACAATAGATATATCATGGTATCTTTCTCCATCCTGCCTAGTTGCTCTACAATGCAATCCTCTCTTTGCAAAACTCTCCCTAGACCTTCATACATGGACTCTCTCTCATTCTCAGTATATTATCTCAATAGAAACAACAACAACCATTAGCACAACTTCAACTACTTATTCTATCCAACCCATTACATATTTATACATAGAATTTAGGGCTTAAAAACTTATTTTCGTATCCCCAAAACCCTATGAAAACTCATGATGACTCATTGTCCAGGTGTTCTTTTCCTGCCTTTGCATCTTCATGCTACTTTTCCTTTCTTTTCTCCTACTTCTTTGTCTCTTTCTTTTGCGCATCTATCTACTTTTGCATACCTAACTCATATCCTTCATGCTTTTGTGTGTTCCCTCATTCTTCGTGCTTCAAACTACTTGTCCAACAAGTACCGTGTGATACTAAGAAATCCATGTCCATAATAAGGAGAAAATTATACCTTGAGGAAGATTTAGCAACAAAAGGGGTCGAGGAAGAGTTGTTGAGACACACTCAAATATTTATCCCTCAGGTCCATAAAAAAGAAGAGGAAATTGCTACCAATTTCATTCAAGAAAGTAGTACTAAAGAAAAGGAAGACCTCCATGTGATCATCCATGCTGGGTGGATCTGAAGTCACCTACCTTTTCTTTTTACTTTGAATGTAAATCATCTATATTTCCACAACTACACTCCGAACTCTAAGGCTTCCATGAATGTTATGACAATGAATTATGTCAAATAACTCAAGTTAAGGATAACATGGCCTTACAAGAACATCTGTAACTTGGATTCAAGAAAAAGTCCGGTCTCTGGGATAATTGAATATTTGGAAGAAAGTCTTGAACAATCCCCAAATGCGTCTTTCCTAATAGATTTTGTAGTCATTGATGTGTCATAGGCATGGGGCCTCCTACTGTTAAGGGATTGTGTAAGATAAATGAGAGGGAGTTTTCACCAGAACTATTCTTATATCATCATCCCAAATTCCAATGGGGATCTTGTTGTCCTACAACTTGAGGCCCCTTGTTGGAGATACTTCACACACACCTAGGATTTATTTTTCCTAAGGTTTTCCCTATGTTTATTAGTCAATATTTGGTCTCCTATAGTTTAGAGAGAATACTCCTCTAGGAGAATGTTCTCTTCAATTCACACTTTAGATTATCTAAATCGAATGGATGAAGTGTTTGGAACTATTTGCAGTCTCATTTCTCCTAAAATAATCTTTCACATATCCTCCTGTAAAACTCCCAATGAAGCTTGGACCACCATGGAAGGGATTTTTGGAAAATAGGACGAGATGAGGGGACACATGCTCGAGGTGGAATTTCTCACTTTGGATCCAAAAACCTTTGATAATCTCCAAGATTTCTTTACCAAATATAAGGGTTTGTTGTCGCAACTCAAGGCTTGCAGGGTTGATAAATATAATAAGGAGAAACAAATGGTTCTTACCATTCTCTCCAAACTTGGTCCATAATACTCATTGTTTGTATTTACATTTCATTTAGTTAGGCTCACCTCTGGAGCCACTTGGATGATTCTCTCTCTTGAGGACTTTATCGAGTCTCTAACACAAGGGCAGAACAAGCTCTTCAATATGGGAAAAATCAAAGGCCCAAAGGTGCATGAGCTTACTGTGCAAGATGGTAGTGGTCATCATTATCAAAAATATAAAGACAAATAAAAAAGAAAACACATGCAAATCCAAGGAATGAAAGGTACTCAAAACCCTTCAACGATGCCTCTAGATCCAAAGGTGGAAAGGGAAGAAAATGGGAGAAATGCACTTACTTCCATAAAGGATTCCATCCAGAATTTGCATGTATGCAGAAACAGATAGATCTAATGGCCCAAATACTTCAACAAAAAATCCTTAGATATCGCATCCCTGAGGGTGCCAATAAGAAGAAGCCAGAAGATCAGAATCCCAAGAAATGCAATTCTAGCCATGCTTTGATTGTTGTTAACTCCTCTCTCAATGCTTGGATCATATATTTAGGTGCATTGCACCACATGGATGCCAACAAAGAAGTTTTTTCTTCATTGGATGCATACAAAGGTCCTCCTATTCTGATGGGGGACAACTCTCTAGTCAAGGTCACCGACAAAGGAAGAATTGAACTCACAAACAAAAGCTTTGAGAATGTGCTACACGTTCCCAAAATTTCCTTCAATATTCTCTCCGTGTATCAGATAAAAAACTATGGAACTAGAAAGAGAGTCATATTCACACCTGATGTAGCGTATATCTATGAAATTCAAACCAATTACATGGTTGCTATCGGTGAGGTAAATCATCAATCTAGACTCTACACATTTTCTGAATTTATTGAACCAGATTCTGTATTACTACTTACGCATGCTGATGAAAGCAGTAGGATATGGAACAAAAGGTATGGGCATTTAAATTTCAGATATATGAAACAAATTAGAAAGCAGAGAATGGTTGATGGTCTACCTGACATCAATTTCTACGAAGGAATTTGTGAGGGATGTGTTCTTGGAAAACACCCTCAAGAAAAAATCGACAAAGGAAAGGATTAAAAGGCTTACTTTCCTTTAGATATGATACATAGTGACCTAATGGGCCCTTTTTCGCATCCATCAATCAATAAATCAAGGTAGGTGCTCATTTTTGTTGATGATTTCTCATGCTTCACATGGATTTTGTTTCTCAGGCAAACGTCAGAGGTCTTTCAACACCTCAAAGATTTCAAAGCCCTTTTTGAGACATAGTTAGGAAAGAAAATTAAAGTCCTCCAAATAGATAATGGGGGAGAGTATGTCGACCATGAGATACATAATATTTTTCATGAGGCCGATATTCAGTTGCAGCACATGGTTACATATACTCTGTAGCAAAATGAAGTTGTTGACTAGAAAAATAGATCTCTAAAAGAGATAGCATCTTGCATGCTACATGAAAAGTCACTTCCATAGAGATTATGGGCTGAAGCAATTAATTGTGAAACCTACATCCAAAACAAATATCCCCATAGATCTATCAAAGATAAGACCCCCTACAAGGCTTGGAGCGGCCTCAAACTAAAAGTGACCCACTTTTGTATTTTTGGTTCACGTGCATGGGCCAAGATTCCCTCTATGAAGAGTAAGGAACTTGATCCATAGAGCACATAGTGTATCTTTGTTGGATACCCTGACAATGTGAAGGGATACAAACTCATTGATATTTCCTCAAACTATCTCATCATTGAGCATAGTGTCCAATTCGAGGAAAGTGTCTCACATGTACCTCAATAGATGCATGCATAAACTTTTGTTCTTCCACCTATAAGAGATGATGAGCATACACATGCCGACTCTTCTTCAGATGAGAGTTATGATTCAAAGGATTCATATGATCCAGCTAAAGAGTCAGTACATTTAAATTCATATTCAGTGCATGTAGATGCAGATGCAGAGCCAGAGCAGAGGCCCAAGTGGACCAAGACTACTCTTTAAGCTGCATGAGATCTTTTTGGGGATCCAGTTGATATTAGGAGCAATCGATCTCATTTCAAGGAGCCTCATCTTTCACTCACTTCCACTAGACCGATGCCACTCTAGCATATTTTCTTGGTTCAATCTTTAGATCCACAGTCTTGTGGCGAGGCTGCTGGAAATCCCTTTTGGGAATCTTCCATGTAGGAGGAGTACAACTCCCTCCTCGAGAACCAGGCTTGGGATATGTCTCCCCTTCCTTCAGGAAGGAAAATTGTTAGGTGAAGATGGGTCTACATGACCAATAGTGTATCATATGGACAAGTTAGTAGATACAAAGCCATGCTGGTTGCCAAAGACTTTCAGCAGGTGCATGGAATTGACTATGATGAGACCTTCGCTCCAATAGAGAAGATGTATTCCATACGTTTAGTACTTTACATTGCGATAACCAAGGGATGGGAAGTCCATCAGATGGACGTAAATAATGCATTTCTTTATGATGATCTCTCTAAGGAGATCTATATGGAGTAGCCCAAAGGATTTATGTAGGATTCATATTTGGTCTATCGACTGAAGAAGTATCTTTATGGCCTCAAGTAGGCTCTAAGGGCATGATATGCCAATATTGACTTATACCTGTTGTCACTTAACTTTGTACATTGTAATTCAAACCCGGATGTTTACATGCTCAGGACAACTGATTCAATTCTACTCCTAGTTTTGTATGTTGATGATTAGTTGATCACTGGTTGCTTGAATTCAACGATTGTTGTAGTCAAGATGATTCTACATGATGACAGGTTATTGATGACGGACATGGGTCCACTAAATTTATTCCTTGGACTTGAGATCAATCATGATGCATTAGAAATGGAACTGTCTCAGGCCAAGTATGCACGATATCTCCTTGAGAGATTTCACATGATAGTATGCAAGTCTGCCCTGAATCCTTTCCTATGAGGAGTTAGACTTGAGGATTGTGAGGACACTCCACTGGTTGACAACACGCTATACAAAAATATAGTGGGGAGCTTGTTGTATTTCACACACTCTAGACCAGACCTCTCCTATGCAGTTGGAGCAGTCTCTAGGTTCATGCAGGAGCCGCATGAGCTAAATTAGAAGGATAAAAAGTGTATCCTTCAATACATACATGGAACCATCACCTTTGGGATTCAATATGCAGTAGACTCTACATTGGACCTCATCAGGTTCACTGATTCTGACTAGGTTGGTGTTAACATTGATCACAAGTCCACATCTAGTTACTAACTCAGTCTTAGTTTTGGGCCTATTTGTTGGTCAAGCAAGAAGCATGATCCTATTTCTCGATCTTCATTCAAGGCAACATACATAGTGGTATTTAACATAACCATTCAGCCTGTATGGATACAACATTTTCTCACTGAGTTGGGCATTCAGTTTCATCGGTTGATCGTCATTTGGTGTGACAACCAGAGCACTATGAAGTTATGCAGAGATCTAGCTTAGAAGAAGCAGATGAAGAAGATTAAGATACACATGCACTACATCCAGGACTTAGTACATGAGGGGATCGTCAACCTGTAGTTCTGTCCTTTAGAAAAAAATATTGCAGACATCTTCACCAAGACGTTTAGTGAGCAAAAGTTCCATTCTCTGCGTAGTCATCTTGGAGTGAAGGACACAGTTACCTAGCAATTGTTAGTTCATATTTTTACATACATTTTACTTTGAGGGGGGGGGGGGGGGG